>JBBPTN010000113.1:0-51126 GCA_038094075.1 Xerocomus spinulosus | reverse complement strand
GCTATTAAGGTCATTAGAATTAGAGCGTTTGAATAAATATCACATACACTTTGTTGAGTCTTTCCTCATGAACTTCTCATGCCATTTCACTCTTGTCCAGCTCTCCATGCTTGCTTTTCTCGTCGTCGTCCAGCAGGCGAACCGTGGTAACTACCTTGCTTACATCACACCACAGATCCACACAACGGGCTATCGTGCGTGCAGCAATAAGATAAATGTCGGAATCACCCTTCTTTTTGGACCTTGTAGATCTTCAGTAGAATTGAAGGTGTATGTAAATTGATATCATCACTTACTTGTTACCAGTTTCCCCCTCGGTTTGTGCCCGTGGTGCCATGGCGGAGTAGCAGATCAACCAGTGATAATGTCGGAGATTATACTTTGCATAGTGCATATGCTTTCAGAGTCAAGATCGGAGATTCTACCAACACCCCAACGCCCATCAGCATACTCATGTACTGTACCGACACAATAAAATCCCTTTGAACACGACCCACTTGGCCCTATGGGTGATACCCATTCATGCTTAGGCTGTCAGAAGTCATTCCCTGCTCAGAAAAGGCTTCGCATTCATGAAGCTCGATGTCTGGAGTATAATCAATGGACAATCCGTCTTAGACAGTCACAGCGGATTGATTCATCGGTTCAAGATCATAATCTGGTGTGTAATGTTTCATGCATTTTTATTGTCGCACGTCTAATCCAACTCTTTCATGCGCACAGGATGAACCTGGGCATGTTGGCAGTCATTACTCGCCTCCTCAGCCTCTAAGTCCAGCCCCCGAGTCACTTCACTCACCAATGCCCCAGACTCCAACTTCAGAACATTTACCAACCCGATCCCGCCGTGCCATTCGCCTGCCGACTCGGTATACTGATTACCTACCCACTGGCAGCGGCATTCAACATGCGCCTTCACCGGTTCCACTCTCTCGTCAAGCCTCACCAGATCACTCCATCAATGATCAGCACCCGCCTGTTGTTGAGTATAAAACATCCCACGATAACATGGGGATGTTCCGTGTTTACCCATCAAGACCGACCTTTCAACCACGAAGTGATGGCAATCTTTATGCCATTGTTGATGCGCCTACATTGGAAGGTTGTACGCAATCCCAGGACTCGAATCAAGCCTCAGGGCTTGCTACAGAGCCTCTAGTCACACGGGAAAACCTTTACTCAGCCTTTAGCAGTCCGACCGCGGGACTTTTGATGTGCTGGTTTTACTCCGGGACAAATGAGAAATCGGGTGCGGAGCTGGACCGTTTCTGGTCATTTATTATAGATTCACAATTCCGACCTGCCCTGGAATGCAGGGCTTTCAACCACGAGCACGAGAAAAAACGTGTTGACAAGTATCTTCATGAAAATTCCAATCCATTTCATGCTGACCATGGCTGGAAGACGTCCTCAGTCGACATCTTGCTGCCTTACGAACGAAGATCTTGGCGGTTGGGTGAAAACGACCCAACAATACCAGTACTCACTGTCGATGGGGTACATCATCGCGATATAACGGACATCGTCATGTCCGTGTTGCAAGATCAAACCTCTGCAGACTTTCATATGACTCCGTTCAAGAAGTATTGGCAACCAGATCTGGACAGTGATCCTATCAGGGTTTTTGATGAAGCGTACACATCACCCATGTTCATTGATCTCTACAACAGCATTCAAACCCTTCCACAACCTCAAGGCGACAATATGGAACATGTCGTCATTCCACTCATGCTTTGGTCGGATGCGACTCATCTCACAAATTTTGGCGACGCATCACTTTGGCCAATATACTTGTTCGTCGGAAACCAGTCAAAATATACCCGTGGGAAGCCCACAGCGGGAGCATGCCATCATGTTGCGTACATCCCCACAGTAGGACACCTCTTTTTATTCTGACAACTTTCTGACTTGCTCGTGATTATAGTTACCAGATAATTTCCAAGATGTGTATACTCAACACTTCGAGAAAGAGTCAACTTCCGACATCTACACTCACTGCAAGCGTGAGCTCATGCAAGCCATATGGCGATTACTCCTCAATGACAAATTTGTTGAAGCGTATAAATCCGGAACGAAAATCAAATTTACTGATGGGATTAATCGGCGTGCCTTTCTTCGGTTCTATACTCATGGTTCCGACTATCCAGAAAAGTAAGTGGTTGAGTTATTGATTGCTAGCTATCTCAATCACAACTCTATAGGATTATAATGGTGTGCATCAAGTTTCTCGGCATATGCCTCTGCCCTCGCTGTTTGGCCGAGAAGGTGGATGTATCTGAAATGGGCACACCAGCGGATATGGAGACACGCAAAAAAGTTCGAGTCGGTAATGATGCACATAGGCGGAAGATAGCCAAGGCACGGAATCTCATATTCAAGCATGGTGCAACGATCAATGGTGCTCGTGTCCAGCGACTCTTGGGAAATGAATCGCTGGTCCCAACAAGGGTATGTCTCATACAGGCTATTGACTCATCACTAAAATCAACCCAAGAACTCCTTCGCTGAACGGATTCAAGTCGTTGATGAAGCATTCAATTATTTTTTGCTGTTTGTTGTAGACCTTCTTCACGAGTTCGAGCTTGGTGTCTGGAAGGCAATATTTACACACTTGATGCGTATACTACATGCCGCAGGAGGAACGGCTGTGCAGAATCTCAACTACAGGTGCGTGCTACATATATGCTATTTATTCGCTCTAATTAATTTTAACCTAGGTATCGCCGAGTCCCCACATTTGGGCGTGGAACAATTCGGCGGTTCCACAAGAATGCATCAGCGATGAAACGACTCGCTGCCCGGGACTTTGAGGACCTCCTTCAGGTAGGTGATCGCAACTGATTCTCATTTTTTGTTGACTAACACACCTAGTGTGCCCTTCCTGTATTCGAGAGCATCTTACCATCTGATTGGAAGCACAACGACATTATTCTCGACTTAATCTTCGACCTCGCATCATGGCATGCATTTGCCAAGCTCCGCCAACACACTGAGGTTACCCTGAAACACTTCGACGCTGCAACGGAATACCTTGGTCATTCAATACGCAAGTTTAAACGTACAGTATGTGCGTACTACCACACAAGTGAGCTGCCTCAGGAATATGCTGCTCGTGGCCGCCGCACTGCTGCATTGGCAACCAAACAAGGCCGCGCGATTCCTTCGGCCTCACGTCCCAAGGCCAAGGAGCTCAACCTTTCTACATACAAGCTTCATGCTCTTGGCGACTATCCAGACACGATTCACCGTTATGGAACTACAGACAATTACACCACTCAAACGGTAAGTGATCCCTTGATGTCCCAGCCCTTATTTATCTAGTATTAGGGCGAACTCGAGCACCGGCGTGTAAAGCGGCGCTTCCCATGGTCCAACAAAAAGAAAGATGCCATGGTCAAGAGCATCGCAAACCAAGATGCTCTTGAACGTTTCATTCAAAAGGTCAATGCTGCACGAGAGAAGCTCAATGAGCAGGATGGCCTGCAACCACAGCGGCATGCACGCACTTCCCCTTTGGACCACTATGCCATCGCTCAATCCTCACGAAAGAGTATAGATCTCACTGCATGGCTGGGGAAGCGCCGAGATGATCCCGCATTCAAGGTAAATAATGTTTCCTACAACAACACCACGCTAACATGAATAAAAACACAGGATTTTCTCCTGCGACTCAAGGATCACCTCTTGGCTCGTGCTCGTAATCTGCCATATGATGGCGATGAGCACAATTTCTCCGAGGACGATCGATATTGCATCAACATCAAGGATGACAAAATGTTTCATCACAACCTCCTTCGTGTCAATTACACAACGTATGACTTACAACGCGAGCAAGACACCATAAATCCCTGCACCCGGCCTGATATCATGGTGTTATCCCACGAGGACGAGCGCACCCACCCGTACTGGTACGCCCGGATTATCCACATATTCCATGTCATTGTCCAGCATCGCGAAAATCACCACTTACCATTTTCGGAACCAGAACGCATGAATATCCTGTTCGTGCGTTGGTTTCGCCGAGACATTAACTACCTATCGGGCTGGAGTGAGAAACGTCTCCATCGGGTTCAGTTTTTTGATCAAGAAAGTCTGTCGGATGCCTTTGGTTTCCTGGATCCAGACCTGGTCGTTCGTGGAGTGCATCTTATTCCAACGTTTTCCATCGGTCGTACTTGCGAACTCCTTGGTCCATCTCAAGCACGCCGAATGAAAGAGCCTGAAGGAGATAACCAAGATGAAGACTACAAGTACTATTATGTGAACATGTGAGTAGCTAATGTCCTCAACGACTCTACACTTCTAACCATACCTAGGTTTGTCAACCGTGATATGTTCATGAGGTTCCGGGGTGGAGGGATTGGTCACAAGGCCACCTGGGACTGGAACGAATCCCTTCTGTGCGACATTGGCAGGCCGGTCGAAAGCGATGATCTTGATGAAGATGGTGATTCAAGAATGGAAGATGCTAGGGACGAGAGTGAGGACACAGAAACCGATAACGAGCCTGGGCATGAAGACGGGGATGATACTATGGATGGAGCAGGCATGCCAGACAAAGATGTGGATGCCTGGAGGTCAATGATGCAGCCGCCGAACGACGATGCCGATGATGCTGATGAAGATGCTGGTTGGGAGACTGAATCAGATGATGTGGGCAACAACAACGAGTCGGATCGTGTCGTTCCAGACAGAGACGAAGAACTGGACGATGACATTTACGCTTGTGAGGGGTATGGTGCGTTGTAGAGGTGTTGCACGTACTATGAACTATCGTATATAACAATATATTCGTCAGTTCATGACTGCTCTGTGCTGTCTGGTGTGAACGGACTATCCTTTGTAGTACTATATGCTTGTCTACACCCCAGAAAAACCTGTGCCACTGCTACGCTGAATTGGCCGTCTCATATATGATAAAAGATTCACGCGTTGTAATCTCTTTGCTTCATTGAGTCCTATTGTGCTACGCACGAGAAATTTATATTCTCTTAGATTTCTTAGACACAATTCGTATGATAGCTACAACGCAAGGACTAGACTATATATGATCGAATATTTGTAAACTGCGACACGGCCACTCTATCGGGTCTTATCGCACTTATGCAATTTTTGTGATGTGCGTTTGCTCCACCCAGCTGCATAGCCTCTGCACTGCCACACGTTGCTTTAGATGGGCAAGGCTGCTATGTCAGGGCTTCAATCGATCGAAGTTGAAAAGTCGGCAGGAAAATCTGCAATTCATATTGCATAGGTAGACGATACAAGACGAGAAACACAAATTCTGTCAGTAGTCAGTATCGGCACGTCAAATTCTTGTTCCAATCATCCGATCCGACACCCTCTGCGACAACAAACAACCTGTTTGGATCATACTTGTTCTTGATCGATTTGAGTGTTGAATAATGTGAACCAAAAAAGGTCTCCTGCCAGTTGATCTCGAACAGCGATGCCTGTTGAATGCGGATCAGTTGACCACAAATCCCTCGCTGGATGTGCGAGACAAACCTCGTTGAAATAAGCACCGTCATCGGGTGCAATATCGTACATAGCCTTGATCCAAACCTCAAGCTGGGATATCAACGCTTGGATGTCTGTTGAATTCGTGCCATCATCCCAACTAATACCGCAGATGGCCTCCACGACCGCATTCCGCCAAGCGGGGTTCAGCCCAGCAGAGTCGGGAGCGAACTGACTGACTTTCCCACCTGCAATTGTACTACACGTATAGTTCGGATCAGCCAATCCAAAAGTAAGATCTGCGTCAAACGTACTTGAATCCGCCACTACAGTTGATGAGGACCTCCGCAGCATCGGTATAATTGTTTGACACGGTGTCCCGTGAGAGAAGCCGAGATGTCACCATGAGATTTGCGCCATTTTGAACACCCATACTAGAGAGATATGCGTATAGATCATACCACGAAGGGGACCAATAGAACTGTTCCGTAGAGACGACACCAAACGGCGCCAAGGAGAGCGTAAAGTTGTGCCAAGCTTGAGTAGTTGCCGTTGCAGTTTCATTCGTCATGTTGGGTGCAAAGTAGAAGAAGGATACTTGTTGCTCTGATACTCCGCCATACCCACCCCAACCGTCATCCGTGAATTGGGTCTGATAACGCAGCAGGCCACCGACGAGCTCTGGGAGTACAGACGAATTCGTGATGTTTGCCTGGTATGAATAGAGTTGGGTCGGGACCTCTGGATAGGTACGATAGGTGACAGAGGTAACAATCCCGTAAGTGGATCCACCGCCTCCACGCAATGCCCAAAATAGGTCCGAGTTCTGATAGTTGTTCGTAACCAGGAACTCTCCAGTAGAGAGGACGACGGATATCTCTATAGCGTTGTCAACGCCTTTGGATTGTGAGTAAGTTGGATAATCAGGATATCTAAGTTCGTACCAAGGCCGTAGTTGGGCGACAATGCAGAGTGGCCGCCGCCAGCTAGCCATCCGCCCGACGAACCGATGGAACCCCCGACGGAGAAACCGCCGACCATCAAGCGTCCGTAATTGTTGACGGCAGCATAGGCTTCTTCCCACTGTACACCAGCACCGAGAGTTACAGCTGCATAGAATATACAGTCAGACACCAACGCCTAATACAGATCTAAACGATTCTCACCTTCGAATATCTGATCCGTTGGAGATCCCTGGGGTAAGAAGGTGGCGTTATAGGTGATATTTTTCATGTTATGTGTCCAGACCACGAATGAACCCTTTGCCGCACTACGCCCAAGGAAATCATGGCTGTCCGGATCACCGCGTGTTAATATGTGCATATGATGACCAATAAAAGATGACCTACCCAGTATTCTTGACAACGAGTTTCAAGCTCTGCTGGACTGCAAAGTTCAATGCGGCCTGAATGTCTTCCACTGTGCGTGCGTCTACACCAATGACAGGAACTCTTCCCTGTTCACACACGCCTGTAATGGTCGTGTTGAGATAGCAAGCAGCGATGGTACCGTTCTGAAACATGAACGTCTCCCAGTTCGGCGCCTGCATGGATCCGGGCAATGACGAACGCCAAGTGCCGTTGTTCCAATTTGCAGCAACTTCAGTGCAATTCCCCGACGGATCTGAGGATGGATAGCATGTCGATGCGGTGGGTAGTGGGTACACGAGTGGCTCGGAGACCTGGGACTGGAGTTGCGAGAACACGGACGCAGAGGGCCAGCAGGATTGACCATAGGTACAAAGACAGCCTGAACTACTCGCCCAGGCAGTCATAGGTACTCCTATCGCAAGGAGTACGAGTGCCGGGAGTGTCTGCATTCCTGCGTACTTACGAGGTTCGGGGGAAAATGCAATAGTGAGGGTACGCACAGGGAAGCCGGTGATATATATAACGTCGCAATCATAAGGTTTGCTCCTTCATACGTTGAGACCTGTTTGCATTCGGGTTGGCATCAGAACGTATACAGGACGATGACGTTCAATTACATACTTTGCTGTGTCGCTTGCTTTCATTGCTGTGACTTGAATAGCTCACCGCAGCTATGGATATCATTCGAGCTGCCCAGAAAGTACAAGCCAACCACAAGGTCGGATTAAAAAGCATATAAGCGCAATAGCTATGCGCTCCGTGTTCGAGAAAGTAACGCTAGACATTCGATCGAGATACTACACAGCCAAGCTTCGTCGGTCTGCGGGAATTTCTGAAGCAAGGGTAGAAATTTAGTACTTAGTACGCGCACAATAACTTACCCACGGACTGTTCCTGTAAGAAAGGATAATAATTTCTGATCGTTGGTTGCGCTGCAGGCAGTCCATTGAATGTGGCGGAAGGCATCATCATGCGTGAGAAACTCTACAAGGTGTAAAACCATACGTGTATTGCTTCTAATAAAAAGTTCATAGTGGCCGACTAGCTCAGTTGGTTAGAGCGTCGTGCGCTAATACTTGTCTCCCTGACTGTCACTTGCCCCCTTCTTGTGACGGTCATGGGGGCGAGGTACGCGAAGGTCTTGGGTTCGATCCCCACGTTGGCCATGTATTTTTATTTCTTTACACCATCGCTTACGTAAAAGTGCCACATGCTCACCTTGTGCACGGAACTGCCAGCGGTCGTTGTGCATTGAGTTCAACGTTCACCGATGATAAGCACTGCGCTTACACACCTGCTAGGCCACATCTTGGCATGACCTTCAATGCCTCCTGTAGTGCGATGACGGCCTCTGTCACAGACTTTCGATCTGTGTGAGTGCCGAGATCGGCGAAACGAAGCCCTACAAGCATGAACACGGTCCTCGTGATTTTGAGCGTGTATAAAAACATGGCGGCAACATCAATAACCGGTACCCGGATCTTCCTCACCTTGTGGACCGTCGCCATGACTAGGACCCCGTTGGACAGGATTCCTTTCCGGGGCTATGACACCGAGCGTTACGGTTGTACGTTGAGGCGGTAGAAGGGTGATACCTAGAAAGCCAACGAACATCATGCAGCGAGATCGTGCTCGCTGATATCCTCAGGGTGAGGATGGACTGTGTGTAGAGCGAAGATCAATTTCACGAACAGCCAAGTATCATGATCGCCAGCACCTAACTTATATTCTGCACGAAGTTCCGTGACGTTCAGGCACAGGAAAGAATGTGGTAATGGTTAGCCGTAACCGACTTTGGTAGCAAGGTCAGTTGGACAAAGATAAGATCAATGGCGCTCCGGATGGCCGGTAAGACGAGACAAACACTGCTGGCATAGTACTACCAATGTATCATCATCCCATGTAGCTACTCTGCATTATTTCTGAAGCCTGTGATGGCAAGTTCTACAGTTCGCTAGCTGTGGATGGATCGATGATAGGCATTTAAACATTTAACGACATTCCCACGCATTTGGTAGCTGCAAAGTTCCCGTCCCGATAAAGCCGACAGAGCAATCGCATAAAGCCGAAGGGTTACTCAGGTACATTGCTGGGGTCATTCGCCCATTGTCATCAATATACCCCACTATATATAGGCAGGCATCAGAATACAGATGACTGACCAATTGCATTTGCGCCAATCCCACCGTACTTTCTTTCCCCCAAACGTGGCGTTCAATGGGTAGTACCTCTGAACGCCCACATTCAGCAAACGCTTTGGAACGACATGAGGGTTCCCCAACCCCAACACTTTATGGACACCAGGTTACTACAGGAATACCCGATATCATAGCACAAGATACTTCCATGCCTGTCGGTGAGCATGAAAAGTCCGACGAAAACACCGTGCTTGTGGTCGATTGGGACGGTCCCGACGACCCACAAAATCCCAAAAAGTGCGTTGGATGACATCTATCCACTCGTGTATGTACTCACTCATGTCATTCAAGCTGGAGCTTTAGGCGAAAATGGGCAGCAACTGCCGTTGTCTCGAGCTTCACTTTTATTTCTCCTGTCGCGTCTTCCATGGTAGCGCCTGCTACGTATCAACTCGCCGAAGAATTCAGGATACATAGCAGTGTGGTAATTGCGCTCACCACATCAATATTTGTGCTTGGCTACGGTAAATCAAGTCCTACTCGCCGTTTTTCACTCGTGTCTGATGCATCTGGACTTGGTAGCCGTTGGTCCGTTATTTCTCGGCCCTTTGAGCGAGATTTATGGCCGATCGCGAGTGCTCCAGTTTGCAAACCTTTGGTTTCTAGGTACAATGTGACGTCATCAACACCCATGTCCACACTCACCATTATTATAGCATGGAATGTTGGGTGTGGGTTTGCACAGAATGAAGCACAGTTACTTGTGTTTCGTTTTCTCTCCGGAATAGGAGGTAGCGCACCTCTTGTGGTAAGACTTTCTTAATGGATTTCGGTTAGCATAATTAATTAACCATGAAACGGTAGGTCGGAGGCGGTGTCCTTGGGGATTGCTGGAGGACTGAAGAACGTGGACAAGCCGTCGCTTTGTATTCCCTGGCGCCCTTACTTGGTCCCGTCGTTGGTCCTATAGCAGGGGCATGGTAGGTTTTTGTTTACCATTGATTAAACCGAATATCTCAAAGTGTTGACAGGATCGCCGAGCGTTCAACGTGGAGATGGGTGGTACGTCTACTCTTTTCCGGGTGCGATCCACCTAATGACACGCCACCTGCCTAACAGTTTTGGTCTACGAGCATCGTGGATGCAATCATCCAGGCTGTAGGATTGTTTCTCCTTCAAGAAAGTCAGTTCGAACGTTCCGTTATTCTGATTTGTGTTGCTCAAGGGGTGTTTCATAGCATATGCCCCTTTACTACTGGAGAGAAAGGCGAAGAGGATTAGGAAGTCTATGGATATGGAGAAAGGTCCCCACAGAAGAGTACAAACCGTCTTTGATGGGAAACAAGATCGATCGTGAGTACAAATGTTTGCAGATCCGTTCGATCCTGACCAACGGGATTCAGTTGGAAAGCCATGGTCACCAAATCCTTGATACGGCCATTTGCGCTCTTCTTTCAGGAACCCATCATTATGTTGTTTGGTGTATACATGGCGTATCTCTATGGCATAATTTACCGTGAGTGCTCCAACAGTGTTCAATATTTGATAGATCATCACGGATCACAGTGTTCTTGACCACCCTACCCTCCATATTCGTTGGAGTTTACCATGAATCTGTCGGTATATCGGGCTTACACTACATCGCCATTGGGGTTGGCCTGTCAACCGCCTCACAGGTGAACGCGAGAACACTAGACAGGATATATGTGTATCTCAAAAATAAAAATGGGGGTATTGGAAAACCCGAATTCAGATTACGTTTGTCTCGTTCCCTTTCTTTCTGGTTTAGCTCATGGTCACGCGTCTCAACAGCCGCCATGTTTGTCGGTACACTGTTACTTCCCATCGGGTTATTGATTGCGGGATGGACCGCAGAGGCCCACACCCATTGGATAGCACCTGACATTGTGAGCCATTCATCGTCCCAGATCGCGACTCACCTTACATTTACTTTAGGGTATTGCACTCGTCGCCGCAGGTATCATTCTCAACTTTCAGTGTATTCAAACGTATATCGTCGATGCATTCACTCTCTATGCTGCATCCGGTATGTTCTAGCGCAATACATGTGTTCGTTACTTACACTACATTATCCATATAGCGCTGGCTGCGGTAGCTTTTCTGCGTTCGCTGGCTGGCTGGGGTTTTCCCCTGTTCGCCCCTGCTATGTACTCTGCACTTGGATTCGGTAAAGGAGATACAGTACTTGCTGTTGTGGCCATCGTAATTGGTTGTCCCGCGTAAGTTTGTCTCTTTTCCTTGTGCGACACTCCTGACTGAGTCGTGGGTGTGATTCATAGACCCTGGGTTTTCTGGCGCTATGGAGAAAGGATTCGGGAAGCAAGCCGTTATGCACGATGATGTCACGCACAATTTATGCCCCACTGATGGTGTTATTTTTGGCAAGACCGGACTGTTCATGATTCATAAACTGTATATCCCACAATGCCCACACGATCTAATGTATATAATTTACAACATTCGATATAAACGAGAGTAGGTTTAACAACATAACATTTGACGAGATGCGGATAAAAGGCGTACATATGTTGTGAGCCAGTCAAAGGCTCAGAGTCCCCATGAGCGACACACAGTGTCCAAACTAAAATGCACTCAACACTCGCACTACCTCCTGCGCGTCTTGCTTGCTCATCTCCCTACTCTGTCTTGACTTTCTCTTTGCCCCCCAGGCCGTGCCCGCAGCAGGCCCGATGGGCAACAACGACGTATGTTTGTTCTGCCGAACGCTCTTCCTTGTGTACTCACTCTTGATCGTCACACGTGGCGAAGCAGGCCTAGCAGGCAAAGAAAACCGCACCGTATCCGCTCTCACAGGCCGTGGCGCGAGGAGCGATCTATGCGCCTCCGCCGAATCGGAACGGGAACCCTCCCCTGCCTCGACCAAGACAGGACGAGGGGCGGGTTCAGTGGTGGTATCGGCGTCGGGTGCAGACGTGATGGTGATTTCCGGTGGTACGGCCATCTCCGTCTCCATCTCCATTCCCGTTCTCACCTCCACCGTCTGTGCGTCGCGCTCCCCGGGGGAATCTGTCGCTGATATGCCGTCCGTACACGTGGGGTGATCCTGAAAGGACACGTGGTTCGCATTGACAGGTGGGTCTTCGACGAGCGATATGCCGTCTGTGTGGATGTGTGGTCCGATCTCTTCCGAGAGTGCGGGAGTCGGCGGGAGTGAAAGGGCAGCTTGTGTCGTGTCTTGCCCCGCGCTGATGATGATGATGGGAGCGGGGGTGGGGTTGATGCGGGAGTGGGTGGAAACGGGGCAGAGGTGCGTGGGAGGCAGCGCATGCCTGTTGCGGACCGACTCTCGTTGTGACGAGACACGGCGGCTTGATTTGGATGGACGGGGTGTTCCAGAACTAGCGCTTTCCTTTGCTGAGCAACGTATCCGAAGGCGGAATAGACGGGGAAAGGAGAAGGAGATACGAGTTCGAAACATGACGGAGGGTGTTTGGTGTCCAGCACCGAATAGAATGGAAGAGTGAGTGACGGTCCGAAACCAGGAGAGCAGACGGAGAACAGACGGGAAGAGTCTGTCAAGGGTGAGATGCAGTCACTCGCACCTCTGCTTAAGAAGTGATCATCCACTGAGAGCTGTACCATATCAACGCGAAACAGTTACTCACGCTCAATGAAGCGTCTGTTTGATATCATCTTGATGACTGCGATGCGATGGCTACAGAGCCAGTGAAAACCGCCACTGCCATGATTACTGCTCGAATGGTATTCTAGAAAGACCTGAAACTAGGCTTGAATAAAACACAGAAAGACTGCGAAATGTGCGCTCATGACTCACCTGTAGTTACATAACCATAACCATGCGAAAGATGTGTCTTGTCAAGAGTACTTATAGAGGCTGTGCAGCAGTGCCACACTGCCAATCACCAATGTCTAGGGGACTAGGAGTTGATACAACGCCAACATCGCCCCTAGAGGGTGGTACATTCGGATAAAATTGAATCTGGGATCAGTGATAGAGTCCTTCGCATCAATCATTAAACCAGTCTGGATTCATCATGTTTCAAGACTCTAGGATTAATTTCACCAGTGCTTGAGACTGAATTTCTCAGTCAAAGTATTCGACTAAAAAATCCATTTTTGTCAGTAATTGGTACCCAAGATTCTTGACAACCGTGTACACACGAGCACCTGATCCTCTTGCAGGGTACCGGCTCATCTTTGGCTCGCGAGATGACTTGCTACTAGCCTAAATTAGGCAAGTATCGTGGTTTGACACACTCTCGACGAATTACATTTGGGCGAGAAGGAAGTGCAAACCAAGCTTCACATTGACTCTCACTTTGTTAGTATGCCTTGCAACCAGCCTGTCAACCCCTTTATGACCATATCGCCGCCCTCCTCCATGTCCATCATGCTTGCTATGCCTCGTGCCTCGTATACGTAACTATCCCACTATCAATGAATGTCAAGGGCTATTTCGCCATCAACATTGACCAGTCTGTCCAAAAAATGACACGGTGGGTCAGTAATTCTTCATCCAGGAGAGCCTAAAATGCTTCGCAAGTGACCGAGTTCTCATTTAGCTCACAGAAACACGAGCAGGTGAGTCGTATGCCGTTGCCTATGTAAAACGATTTATCAGGGATTGTAGCCTCGCACGGCTGAAAGGGCGGACTATCGGTAATGAAGTGCCGTGGGAAAATATGAAATGTTGCCGGTCGGCCCGTTTCGACAACTCAGACTCCAGAGACTACTCCAACGCTCACATCCAAAAAGGTAGATTATCCAGCCAGTCTCACCTGGTTTCCATATTCCAGAGTATCTGCGAATATGTATCCAAAGACAAGAGCGTCCACCACGAGCGTTGCTAAACAAAGGAAGTCACTCTGACACAGCAGAAATTGCTTTGTGCTCCGATCGAGACACCACTCGTGGACATATCTCTCCCATACGGGTATGTCTCCATTCTTCTTACGCTCATCTTGATTTTGTGCCATGTCTTCATCCCCAAAGGTCACGAGCAACACAGACGACACGCGTCAGCCTAGTTCCAACTCGAACACGCCGTCGCTGTCGACGCGCGAACCCGAAAGCACCTTTGAAGCCTGGTTCTTTGACCTGAATGACGCGTCTGCATCACCCGCCACTAGATCTACCTCCCTCCAATTGACAGAAACGTCTGAGACGACGGTGCAGGGTGCACATGGCGAGGGTGGCACGCTCGAGGACGAGTCTACGTGGCACGCATTTGGGGCTAACGAGGGTGGAAAGAAGATTCCGGATATGATCGTCCCCCTGTTGTTGCAAGCCGACGATCACTTGTCCCCTCCTCCATCCCATTGTGCTGGCGCACAAGACGTATCGCGCGATGTGGATGAGGAACGCGATCCAAACGACGTGACACCACGGTACTCCGCAACACAAAAAGGAAAGTGGAAAGACTGCGCAGGCGGTGATGTGGAGTCAAAGAGTGATTGGGTCGGGACTGAGGGTCTCCATTCCCACTTTCTAAACGAGGTCAACGTGGGTGTCTCCAATCCATCTTCAATTCGAGAAGCTTGTCTTACAATGTGCCCTCAAAGTCTGTGGAGGAGTGGGTTCTACATAACAGACCGGTTCTGCAGGACTATGCGGATCGCCAGGTGTCGTTGACACTGGGGAGAAGGCTGGAAGTTTCAGTGCGTGAACCATGAAGATCGTTCACATACCCTGTCCAATATTTCCTAGGTTGATAAACCATCCCAATTCATTTTGGGTGCACTTCAACTGCTCGCCAACCGCGACAAGCCTGGTTGCGTCGACCGTTCACGAAAACTCGGTCCTCAACTGATCGAAAACTTTGTGGATGTCGAGCGATGGGCACAAGAGTACTTCCGATCCCGCCACAACACCCGAATGGTCGACGGCGACGTTCCAGTTGTCTGTTTTGATGCCATCCATTCTCGTACCTCGAATGCTCACACATCCTCTCCAGTTGTTGACCATAGTTTTGAACAATTTGTATGAAGCCCAGGTCCAGCTGATCGACCAACTTGTTGGGTTCGCACTTGAAAACATGCAGTTCTGTGGCAGAAGCACCCTGGGCGTGGAGGATTTCGCGTTCGGTTTTGGTTCGTCCCTCGATATGATCTCGGAAATGGCCGGTTTTGCTCATGATTTTGGATAGATTTCAATATGCGTCAAGAGATGCCTTTTTACGTTGAGACATGTTCACAGGTCAGAGAACGTGGGTAGCGCGCTTTCGTGATTGATGTGTGGATTGATGCCTTGCTGATAGTCTTCCCGATCAGTTCTGTGGAGGTACGCTCCACCGTGGAACCGATGACAACGAGTTCAGGCCGACAAGTAAAACCTACGCGGCGCGCCAAAGAGTCTGCTGAGCAATCCCAGACGAAAAAGGGCGAGAAAGAGAACAAGGAAAACAATCGTCCTCGAACCAAAAATAAGCCGAATACGGACAGCGTCCCCGGTGCACAGATAACGAAGGCGAGTCCCCCACAGACGTCCTCTGATGGGAAGATCCCGGCAGTGACACCCGCACCGTCCAAAACGACACCTGCGCATGCGAAACACCGTCCCACACGGACGTCCAATCTTGCGCTACCCCCAATCACGGCTGGCGTGTCGCCCACACCCGGAGAAACATCCCAGCGATCCGATGATGGCTCCAAGTCCAAGGCCAATGAACCCGCCACGGTGGCAAGTTCGATTTCTGCTGTCTCAGAGTCAAAGCGATCAAACGCCACGCAGCAGTCGATGCCCCGTCTGACGATAAAACTGCCTAGTCGGAGGTTGAGAGATGTTTCAGCGAGTAAATCCGTCTCAGTGGCCAATGAATCGGATCGTGCGCCAGCGAATACGTCGGAGACACCCATTCAGGAGCGGGTCATTCGACGCTCCGAGCGCACCCGGCCTGGAGGCCCTCGTAATTGCGCTAGTGTCCGCGGCCGCGGGACTGAGGCTTTGACCACGGCTAAGACGTCTGATGCGACGTCAGTCAGTGCCACTAGCGCTCTGCCGACGACACCTTTGGACGCGGGCGATGCAGATGCTTCCGCAGTAATCGCCCCTGAGTCACACCCAACACACCCAACAAGTCCGGTGAATGCCCCCAAGAAGAGCTCAGCAGGTACGTCCAGTGCAAGGCCTCACGGAGCCGTCAAAAGCACAGGTACGTACCCGCGACAATGATGCTCGCAAATTTTTTCAAACGTGCGCTATGATAGGGAAATCTGTTCTACGCAAGGGCGACCCCGGCCACCCAAGAAGAAGGAAACGCAGACTAGGCGAATGTGAAGAATAACGTAGCCAAGTTAGGGGTCCGGCGGCTGTCTCCGTACTTTTGCCGCACTCTTGTCAAGGCTGTTTTCTGTTCGTCCCTCACGACACGGCGTGTGTGTGTGCCACCGACCATGGTGTCGCCCACGCTTAGGTGATTTACGCTGATTTACGCTGCAACGATGGACAAGTCTGTATTCTTAGTTAGTCTCGGATGCTGTGCGGCGCATTTTCTGTGGAATTAATTAGGCTCGTTGGAGCCAGTAACGGAAGCGCTATCTTTACTGTGGACTTGGTGCTTACGCAGACGACGGATTGCGCTCCCATGGGCTTCCTTTTACATCGCACGTGTCATGTCAATGACCGATCGGGGGACCCTAGTGTGAGAGAGGCCCGCCCCAGACAGAGAAGCCAGAGAAGCCATCGTCTATTCACGTTTGATACTATATCAGACCATGAGCGAGGGTGGCGATTAACACGCACCCTGATCAGTTGCAAAGTAGACAACGTCGCAACGGGTCGCCACGCGTCTCGATTCGGGCAAGGATGTCACGCGCGCGGTGAGAAAGCGCCAAGCCGCAATTGAGGAGCCCTGGGCATCTGGCCTCCCAACCCTGAGGGCACCTACAGTAGGCTCCACTCGCTCGGTGCGTGTGCACGTCAGGGCTGCTGGTGATGCGTATGTACACATGTGCACATGTTTATCTGTACTGCGAGTACCGTCGGGTTGGGTCTGCCAAATGCTGGCTTGGCCATGTCTGCAAGGACGTTGTTCCACGGAACTGAGGATCTGGGGGGCGCGGGACCGGCGCATGCCACTGCTCGCGCACGGTGCCCCGACGCGCCCGCACTTTCCAAGGGCTTACAAAGATGTCGAGAAGGCCAAGCGGACGTACAGAGCTGCCCAAGTTGGGATGGGGAAATGAAAAAAAAAGAACGGATCGCACGCTTTCTTTGCCAAGGTCCTCCCGGTTGTGGGGGAGGTTGTACGTTGACCGGAGCAGGCCCGGACGCCATACGGGCCGTCACCGGGCGCGCGCTATCCCCCTCGATGGGTTTGTATGGCTTCGAGGTTTGCGTTGAGCGCTCGCATGATCATAGTACACTCCAAGGGACCGGAGACAGATTGACGTTAGCATTAGCCATAAAATATGGACCGTGGGAAAGAATAAATAGACTTATCGGCGGGGCAAACCTTTGGCTAAGACGCACACGTTCATCGGGACACATGGGAAGCAAAGGGGGGATGCGCTTGTGTTCGCCATGTAACCAGAAGATGGGTGTTATGTTGCGGACCCTTTGATTTCCCTCCCTCCGGGTCGTCAAGTACTTACTGCGTGAGAGCCTGATCGTATGGTGGAGAACGCGTCAGGAGGGACAGGGCAGTGTGAGACATACGAGGATAGATTAAACTCTCCGCAAGACTCGGTGTGAGAGTCTGGAATCGATGTGCGCAGTAGTGTGGACCAAAAATGCTAGTAGAAAAAGAACAGTACAATAAGATATATTTACACCATCAATAACAGCTCTGTGATAACGGGTGCAAAAGCCAATACTACTAATATACATTTAAACACATGGACACGAATCCGAAGAGAAGAAGAAGGAAGAGTAAGGATCGACACGAACAAATTGAGATTGATATCAAATCGCTCTCCCGAATGATGTGGACCAATCCACTTGTTTGCACATGGCATCCACTAAATACTTGGCCGCTGCTGCACCTAGCCCAGAAGCCTGTAGCTGGCTTTGCCAATATGGTGGTTCATACCCACGATGAAACCCGATGCATTTCGCGACCACGAGTCGAACTTCGAGGGAAGCCCCACAATCGTTCATAGCTCTCTCGAGCAGGACGCCAAAAGTTGCCATGTCAGGAGGAAAATGAGTACAAAGCTGTCCAGCATATGGAGGAGGGGGGCCAATACCAGATGGAATCGTGTGATTGTCTTCAAACACAAACACCGGGCTATCCTGTCGGACAACCTCTTCCGACGAAATACCGTCTCCAATCGAATCCCGCCAAATATGTCGTATCGAAGTTTCGCTGATCGTGTCCATGTGCTCTGCCTCATCAGGGTCTGGCACGGGACTTGGAATTGGCTGCATTGGGAGCGGACGTATAGGAGTGCTTTCATACCAAGATGGGGAACGCACAGGCGTGGGGGGCTGTTCGGCGAGCATGATCTCCTTGGACCTGCCGTTATCCGAGACTGCGCCTTGGTCATCAGATGGGATCGGCGGCAAGGGTACATCCGGAGGACATGTTGCTGGCGGCGTTACTCGGCGGCGACTTGGCGACATGGACATGTGTCGATATTTGGGGTGGAAGACAGACTCCTCTGACGAAGATGTCAGTACTGAACTGGGTATAGTTCGTTGCGATCGAGTACGAGAAATTTGAGTGCGTGGGGAGATCGGCGACAGTGGCAGTTCCGGAGGACTACTTGAGGGGGGGGTCGGTAGTCCGTGGAAGTGAGAAGACAGTCCTACGGGCTGTGACATGTAACGGTATCTAAAATGGGGACCCGACTCTTCCGGGGAAGACGCTATAGGTGAATCGGGGACATGTTGAAATGACCGGTTACGAGGAATTTGAATTCGTGGTGAACGAAAGTGTGGGACGTGTGAGATAGCTTGGGGAAGTGAGGTCCGTCGATTCATGTTAGGAGCCCCAGGGGAGATATCCAGTATTTGTGAACCTATCGAAGGGTGAGCAGAAGACGACGGACTGGTCTGTCAAATTTGTGAGAATCAGTTGATGAAAGAGTATCAGACTAAGACCTACGTTATGGGGCATGGACGTCATGATAGGAGGCGCAGAATCTGGTACACGGAACTCTAGACTTCTCCTGAGAGAGGCAGGTAGCGGAAGATCTGGAGCCCTAGGAAGGAAGGTCTCGGCTCTGGCATCGCGGAAAGCACTGTGCAGCGATGTATCCTTGATGAACTTGGAGGCGATTAGCTGGGGTCATGGCTTAAACTACTGAGGAGGGACGAGCCTTTGACTCAATGTCCCGCAGCTTTGCCAAGATGTGCTCGGTGCTTCGGTTCTTGTCCTGTTTATGGCGAATCCAAGTCACGAGCGCTCGCCTGGCTCTATCTGTGTCTCTCCCGCAATTTGCCAAAACCGTGATGACCTGTCTCGGGAATCAATGACATGATCGGGAGAGTGAAATGCAAATGAGTACCTCGACGCGAGTGCCACCATTGAAGCTGACGGGATCATTGAACATCGCTGACGCGGATGAGAGGCGCAGGGAAGGGGAAGGTGGGTGTGGAGAGGGAGAGACGCTGAGATGTGGACCATGCTAAGCCAGCGTTGGCCAGGTATTATATGGATGTGTGTTTGGAAAAGGCAACGTCGCAATTGAGTAGAATTCAGGTACGAGAAAACTAACCTTGCCTGGTGGGTACACAGCAGGATGACAACCCTGGCACTGCAAAGTTGAATTAGCTCGCCTTCTCGCGATCCAATCCAAAAATTCCCGGATGAACGTTCGTCCCACAAGACTGGACCCCGGAAATCCCTGGGACACAGCCCGTTTTTGGGATAACCGCTTAGATCTTCCCGATGTGAGGCTTGTGGGGAGAAATCAGCCACGGCAACATGTAATAGTATCGTACCAATCAAAACGCTTGTGATGAGAAAGGTAGTTGGCAAGCCACCATGGCCCATCCCAATAGGAAATTTGAGTCAGTACGTACCAATAATATTCCCTCTGCACACACAGCCAAGCCGAGTGATCGGAACTTTTGCGCAAGAAGGAATCAAGTCCTCCAAGTTGTACCCTGCAGTCAGCTTCATGTGCTCAAATCACTGACACATGATACGACCAGCGACGTTGACTCGACTGGTGGTTAATCGATATTGTTGTAGCCGATATCTCCGTGGTGATCTTTTGACAGGATTCATATTTTCTCGCCAACTCTCCGAGTCTCCGATGAGTCCAAGTACCACTGAGTATCCTCGCTACAAGCGGTGCCTTCGGATTCGGATGTTCCTTGAAAGGCAACTACTCTCTTGGTGTCACGTGACTCCACTCTCGATGACGTCGTGTTGTTGTCGATAGGGGGTATATAAACCAAACCGTTCTCTTTTCTTGTCCACTCTCTTCTCTCATCCATGTCTCTGTCTCCAGCTCCGAAAGATATCTCAGAGAATCCGCAGGCGGGCTCTGTTACCGTGCCGACCGACAAGGGCGTGCAAGCCGCTGATGTAGACAGAAAGGTGAGCGTTCCAAACCAACGTTGCTCGACCCCACAATTCAAGAGTGAGTCAAGATTCAGTTATACGGCCTCATCCAAGCATTGAGGCAAGGTCGGATGCCCGATAACGCCCAAATTGACCGGGCGTTGTCGCATCTTCGAGACGCGGAACCCGTCGATGTCCACAAATTGTCGCCCGATGGAAAAAAGCTCATTCGAGATTCGCGTGATATCATCGAGACCGCACGTCTCATCGTGAAGCGGAAGAATGCCGATGAACTTTTTCAGAACTTTGTTTGGAACACCCGCGAAATCGACGTCGACAGCATCAGACTAGGCCCAGCTGAGGTCCCTCAAGTCGACCGTGGAAAGCTGTCAGAAGATAGTCACGTAGGCGAGTATATCCATATCGTTTCTGAACGTTTTATCTGAACTGGTTCGGAATCAAAGCCATGCGACACCTTCGTGTCCTGCTTTCGCTCATACTCACCAACTCCGAAGTTCGGAAACTCCTCTCAGACTTTTCTGTAATCGGACGCGACCTTCTTGCTAAAGGGGCATCAAAGGCGGCGGAGGCCCTCCGGCCAGGTGAAGATGAAATGTCCCATGTGGGCAAGCCTGCTCCGGAAGGCGAGTTTGTGTCCGCTGGTGGACGAAGCGTTGGTACTGGAGAAACGCCGATTCTCGATGTGAGCATTCCGAGGACTGATCTTCAGGTCGAGCAACACCCACGCGATGGTGAACCCATTGTCAAGACAGGCGAGGGCGAAGAGGTGACCGGACACCACATTCGCAGCGAAGGGAAGCGAGCTGCTCAGTCCATTCCGGGGGCTGTCAGCGACGGAGGTGGGCAGACTTCGGAAGAGGTACAACCGCCTTCGGTTCTTGTAGGATCACATGGGTGGGTTGGCCGACTAACCGTGATATCTAACCTCACTTGTTACACAGCGGCGCCATAGATGATTCAGAGCATTCATCAGATGACGATGGGAAAAAACGCAATCTCAAGCAGCGCATCAAGGGCGTCAAAGTGAGTCATTTATATAACCGTCATCAATCATTAATTGTCTGATGTTGTGCCTCAGGACAAATTTGTAGAACATTTGCCTCAAGATCCGAAGAAACATGCTGCAGAGCAAATGGAGAAAGGACGCCATTTTTTAGCGGCCGAGTACTTTCCCGAAGAACGACGAGATCAGTTTGTTTATCGTGGCAAGAAAGTTATAGTGGAATGCCAGAAGCATGACGACTATCAAGATGCAATCAAGTGGCTTTTGTCCGTTGCTGAAGAGTATGTGGAGCTTGGCCAGGGCGTAAGCGAGAAAGGGAAAGAGAGTGCAGGTCATCTTATCAACGTACGTCTTTAAATCACTTATTTTGGTATCCGTTTGCTGATTTCTTTTCAGGATCCTTCTCTTCGACGAGCTGCTTCAGACCTACGACATCTCCTTGAACGTTTTGCGAATGACAAAAGCATGCACATCATCTTCGACTCGATCGGTGCCATCAATGATGATGCCCGTCGAGATGAGGAGTTCCGCACATGGTTTAAGCGTTTGAACGTTTTCATTCGCAAAGTACGTCACCATATAATGTGTCCGTATGCCTCAATGACGCTTTGCAGTTGTTATTAGAGGCTGGATACGTCCTTGAGGACGAATGTGGGCGTGAAGGCAAAGAAATCCGCGAGTCGGGCAGGAAATTCTGGGACCAAAAGTATCGGTCACACTTCGACAACATGTTCAACTCCATTGGTGATTGGTTTTCCGCGATGGGCGAAGATCCACTTAACAAGAGGTTTGGTGAGGATTGGGCGCGACTGACAAGAGACCTACTCTTTGACAATGAGGGAAGCCTCAAGTTCAAGTCGGATTTATGGTCGGATATCCGTAGGGTAATTGTGCCGACACTAGTGGACAAGGTAAGTATAATGACTTTTCAAGGTTCGCACTTACGCACAGTAAATAGATTGGCTATCTTCCCATTCCGCGTATCGAGTACTCTGATGACGCATTGGACCTCGTTCTTGAGAATCTTACCCTGCAGGGCCGCAATCTTTTCCCCAACATTGTCACCGTCGTCGCCCATAACTATCTCAAGTTCAGCCCATACAGCAACATCTCTGACGCACACCATCATGAATCCACCTTCACATTTGCTCAAATGCAGGCGGATATGCGCGATGTTGCCTTCTTTTTCCGCAAGAAGACGGGATTTCCAAAGGTAACGGACTCGGGAATGGCGGATGTTGTCATAGGGGGTTCCGGCCTCACGGCCGTTGTTCACGTCGTCTCGGCTGGAAAGGATCGTACCTCTGTTTTCAATGTCAAGGATGTCCATGTCAAGGTCGATTCTCTAAAATTCACTATTCGCGACTCGAAGCACGATCTGCTATACAAGACGCTGAAGCCACTTGCGACCGGGCTGGTCAAGCGGCAGATTAAGAGGGCGATTGCAGGTGCCATAAGGACTGGATTGGAGTACGTCGACGGGCAGTTAGTCTCTGTGAGAAATCGTGTGGAAGAGGCGAAGACGAGTGATGAGGAGAATCGTACGCAGATCTTGCAAGAGGTGAGTTTCAAAGGTTTCTTGCATGGTTTGGGCTGAGTCGCTTGTCCTCGAGTTATTCAAACGCCACAAGGAAGAGCACAGTGTCAGGTCGTCTGAGAGCAAGTCGCAGCTAAAGGTTGTTTCTAGCAAGCGTTCGTCGATGATTGACACTGGACACCCCTCTGGATGGGTTAACCGTATTTCGGAGAGTGAGGCCAAGGCAGCATCTGGCAAGGACTGGAGGAGCGAAGCGTACGTTGCCCCCTTTTTTGTGTTTGACGCTCGATGACGTGAAGGTCGATGATAGGTTTACCATTGTGTAGCGAATGTTTGTGGACTTTGTACAACATGCAAAAAGGTTTGGTTTTGTCTGTTGACTACCCTGTGTACATGTAAGTAGGCTCTTGAATCCATTGTCACGTTACTCGGGCAATAGAGCAGATTTTGTGCAAGAATATGCGGTAGTTATCGTAGCTTGTATATACGGTCATGAGTACTCCGAGTCGGCCCGCCACCCTCAACAAGTTCAAACACCCGCCCAGTCATCGATGTTCCTCTACAGAAACAGACCCAGCCGCGCTGTTTCTGCCTTTGACCACGCCAGCCATCGCTGGGCAGCTCTACCTTTGCGCAACCCGCATGACCTAATCACTCAGAAGCCTTCTTCTTCTCGCCCAGCAGATGGTCACGCCGTTGGCAAGCAGACGCTTTCCCTCATATCTTGGAAATATCCAGGCGACCTGGTCAAGGCCTATCGCACGTTCCCGGCTGATCCTCGACCACATCTTCAAAGGACCCAAGTTTCCCGACATTATCCTTTTCCAAGAAGTCGAGTCTAGCGTCCGGGAATCTCTCCTCAGCGATCCGAGAGTACGCTCGAGCTTCCTAACGACCGACGCCGAGGACGACACATCTTTCGTGCGTGTACCATTTGCGACCATGACGTTGCTCTCTGGCAAACGTTTCGGCTCTCCGTTGCTCGCTGAGGAGGAGGAGGAGGAGGGCGAGGGAGGTTCCAAGATGGTGCTCGACAGCGTCTTCCGCATGGAGCTGCCTAGCAGGTACGGCAGGGATGCTCTCTGCGTGAATATCGCCGCTCCAGCCGCTCCAGATACAGTCCTGCGTCTCCTCAACGTCCACCTCGACTCCCTCGACTCGCACTTTAGGCGTGCTCGTCAGATGGACGTACTGGCAGGCCTCCTGCGCGAGCCCGGATGCAGCGGCGGCATCATCGCGGGCGATTTCAACGCAACTCTCCCCGACGATCATATGCTCGTCTACAGACACGGGCTAGTTGATGCATGGATCGCACTGCACGGGAGTACGACGGGGCCCGATGGAGGATCTACATGGGGTGTCGGCGTCGAACTCGGGAATGGACGCAGGCCGGGCAGATTGGACAAGGTTGTCATGTTGGGTTTGCAGCCTGAGGAGATCGAGGTCGTTCAGCCTGGTCTCATCGACCCTTGTACGCCTTGGAGCGACCACTGTGGGCTACGTTGCACTTTTTACCATCTAATACGGTAAGCAAGTGTTTCTTTGCGCTTGTTCGACGCCTCTATCACCACCTGCTTTTCCCCATACGTAGATGATTAGATCGAAAGCTATTATTATAAGCTACTAGGTATGACGGGACGATGCACTTGAGACACAGAGGAGCAAAGTGTACGTTGCCCCCTTTTTGTTTTTGACACTCGATGACGTGAAGGTCGATGATAGGTTTACCATTGTGTAGCAAATGTTTGGTTGTGGACTTGTAGACTTTGTACAACATGAGCGCAACGGTTTGGTTTTGTCTGTTGACAACTTTGTGTACACGTAAGTAGGCTCTTGAATCCATTGTCCTGTTCCCCGGAAGCGACGCTTGTGTGGAGTCTGGACAATATATCCGTATCAACTCACATGATTACAGCAATAGTAGCTCCTACTCCATCAGCAGATGCTAAACTAGCGCGAACCTTGTCGACGGGCGGTTGGCAAGCTGTAAGTGTACTTCTGGGCGCGAACTGCAAATGAACCTGCAAGTCCAAGTGCTAGTAAATCTACAAATGGTGTAGGGCGATCGAGAAAGCCGACCCTGCCTCGCTTATGAGCCCCCCATTGTCCCGCTTCCGCTCTTTATTTTCTCCTTCCTCCACCTTCCCCAATGACCCGGTCCCGGAAGCTGACTCTTTCTGTGAAGGAGTTCAGCCAGCTGGTCAGCGAGGCCCTCGACGTCGCACACAACGCCCCTCCCTCACAGTCATTCATTGAGCACACCCCTCTTTATTCTGAGGCCTCCCAAAAGCACCGCCCCCAACCATCGTCTTCTTTTCAGCGCATCTTCTCGCGTCCCACACCCACACCCATGCCCGGACAACGCGACGATTCTCCAGACGAACCCCCCGAGAACCTCTTCGATACGTCTCGCAAAATGATCGCTTGGCCATTCTCTCGCTCGCCTCGCAAGAACCGGTCTTTCAAGGACGACGAGGCTGTGACTGTAAGCGCCTTTCCATTAGCATTCGTTTGTTTGTTCGTCTAACCTAACCCGAGCAGGAAGTCCCCAGCGTCTATCCGTCCCCGTACGCACTTACGTCAACTGCTGCGACGTCAACATCCAGTCTTGGTTCTCTCGTCCCCGTCAATGAACGGCTGTTTCAGGTCACCCCACGAAACTCGGACGAACCAGATCAGAATTGTGATTTGTTCAGTGATGAAACTTCATCTCCCACGACGGCGAGCATCAACGAGCCACCGGATGACTCGGGTCATTATGCTGATGCGGCTTCATTGAACGCAATTTTTGGCAGCAGCAGCACGATTGATCCTATCTCGGACGTCACTCGGCCATCATGTCAAGGTTCTACAGCCTCACTTTCTGTGGCAAATGGCGAACGAGAGAGTTCTGATGACGATCCTACACCGCGAGCTGCATCGTTTGGTCCACAAATGGCACTTTCCCCAGCTGACACCCGAGACGAGGCGTTGCCGTTGCAGAGGGTGCGCCCGCAGCGTCCTTTTGTTGTGGTGCCATTGCATGATGCGGATGTTCTCGCGTTACGTCCTGCGGTTGGTGTCGCACCGCATGCTCCCTCAGAGACAGAGTCTTCCGTTTCTGCTTGCACGTCATCCCCGACCTCTCCTGTGGCGGGTGATTCATTTTCCGCGTTTTCAACGACAAGACCTTCGAGCCCTGGCACCTCATCTCCCCGAGTGTCTCCATCTACCCCGCCTAATCTGCGCACCTCTGCAGTGTTTCCAAACATTGTCTCGCCCTCAAATGCGGAAACCGCACCTCCTGTAGGGTTTTCACCTCGGCAACGTAAGCGTGCCTTGTCGCGATCAATGACTCCGCCACCACTGCCCCGGCCACCCCCAACAGGTCCTCTTCCTGCCGTTCCATCATCTGTTCCGCCGGTTCCACCTCTCCCACCTCTCCTGCACAAGCTTTCGACGAATCTGGCACCAATATCGTCACCGCCACGTTCAGCAATGGCTGGAGCACCTATGAATCCAGCCACCGCATTGCCTCCTTCTCCCCCTGGCGGCTTACGATTACCGTCGCGACTGAGTTGGATCAATGGTGTTCGCGCGGTACTTCCATCTCCCCCTGCGTCGCCTACCAAGTCTGTCAAATCATTGTCCAACAAAGTGGCACACCCTGCCTCGCCTTCGAAAGCGGAACAAAAACGACCCAACGAACTAAAACGACCGACAAGCATCGGCGTCATCGAAGCCGCGGACAATGCGCATGTCCGACGGACAAAAAGCATTCTCTTGCTCGGTTCGCGATCGAAATCGAACGCGTCGCTAGGCATGAAACGTGTCCAGATCCATGCAGATGTAAATTTAGAAGCTGCGCCATCGCGCAAACCGAGACGCAAGTCGAGTGCGGCGACGGTTGGCCACCCCGTCTTTTCTTCCGACATGCATCCTCTGATCACGCCCATGACGAGCGCGGAGCTGTTGGTGCCCCGGGAGCGGCGGCATTCTGCGCCGATGCTGTCGACGTTGAGGGACGTGTCGGTGTCTGAGGACTGGACGTTGTCGCTCCCGTTTTGTACGGACGTGCCGGGCAACAAGATATTGCCGTCCCCGGTGTTGACGCCGCAACTGAAACCAGAGTTGGTGTTGGAAGAGGTGCAGGGAGAGGATTGGACGCTGTGTATGCCACTCAAGATGCGGGTGGGGACGCCGACGGAGAGCGATACGCTTGCGGATGGGTCGGAGACGTGTGGGACGCAGACGACGACGACGACGACGACGACGACAGAGGCGGCGACACAGCTGCCTACGCCGAGTCCGTCACCGACGTGTTCGACACCGTGTTCGGTCGCGTGTCCGTTGCCGGAGTCAAGTGTGCCGGAGCCGGTGCCCGAGGAGAGACCTGTATCGCCAGCGAGTCTGGGTCCGCACGTGGGCGGGCTGGATTTGGATGGGCGAGGGAAGCGGGCGTCGGGATGGCATGTGTACGGGTGGTTTGACGAGGTGAACGTGGTGGAAGAAACGGAGACGGACGGGGACGACATTGCGCCGCTGACGGTGGTCATCCCAGACAATGGCAAGCTCATCAAGAACCACGTGATGGCGTTCCGGAAGACGCAGGACGCACGGCATCCAAGCCAGGACAGTACGTCGTCGGTCTCGACGGTGTTTTATAGCGCGCGGTCGAGTTTGGTCAGTTGAACGTGGATGCCGTCTTGGTATGTGGCCTTTGAACGTGCTAGATTAGATTCGTTGCTTTTTCTTACGGTACCCATGTCGCTATGCTTTCTTTCCTTTCCCCTGCTCTCGTTCCTGATATACGACAAAAAGGACCCTAGTAGGTGTTTGCGCATTAGGTGGTGAGATAGACCTCGGCGGGTTAGTTGTTTCGAACTTCGTATGATTCTAGTGTACATCCTCCGCATTTTTCTCGCTATTTCTTTCGGCGAGAAGAATTGTGTTATTTCTTTCCTACTTTGTTTCTGGTTAGTAACTAGCTTTGTGTGCTCTCCTTGACGAGTCTGGTGTGGACTTGTTTGTAGTGAACTAGGTTTGGATGCGTCTTGCTCTTCTTCCTCGACCTCCCGTACGCCAATCCCTAGAGCGGCTTTTCTCGTCGTCGCCATCGCCGAACGAACCCCAATCGTTTCATCGCCTATCGTCAGCTTGGTCTCGTCACTGTATCCTCGAGTCGTATGCGATCGATGGAGCGAACGTCTTCCGCTTGTGCCTTGTGCCCTGTATTGGGTCGTCTAAGCTCGGACGACCGAGGTCCTCGTCAGTACGCTCTCTGAAATGTCCGTATGTCGATCCGTCGTTTTATGAGAGCGGTGGAAGGTGCGTGTCTCTTTATCGTGACGGGCAACGGATTCAGGACGAGATGTTCGACGGCGACGGTACGTAGGCGCTGCGACACGACCGACTTGGTGATGATCGTGTGGCTGTCGCTACTGTTTGAAGGTGCGTTGTTGGATGCGGCGCGGGCGGATCCATGGTGCGTCGTTTCTTGACTTGTGTGTTCTGCACGGAAGCGGGGGGTATGGATACTTTTATACTGCCGAATCGTTTCTTTGGACGTAAACGTGAACGTTTGGACGGCGAGTCGAGGTACTGTGACAATACCAACATCAGCAGCTGGTGGTTGCCCAGACGGATCACTCGCAACTGTATGGGTACGATCACGCGCATCCACACAGGTGCTTCGAACACTCGAGATGCAGATCAATGTCGACTTTTTTGCAGGGGCACTTTTCACGTAGGTCATTATCAACGGCAATTTACTGACGCATCACAGGTTGACGAGCGACATGCTCCGATCGCGAACTGTGCGTGAGCAACCCTACGATGCTTTTACTACTCATTTGCTCCCGTCTAGACACCGTCGATACTGCCGGCCTTGATAACCCAATCGCACCCTAGAGCATCGTCAACGGTGCTGCAGGACACTCTGACGGCTTCGACACGTTCCACTCGATTCCCCGACTACGCTGTGAAAGCTCGGGAAAAGTATGGGTTTTCCGTTTTTCATATGAACGTGTAGCACACAGCACTCGCGGCGAGTCCTGACTGACGTTGCACAACCAAACGCATCTCACGCACGAGTTCGTCGCTAGCGCAAAGGAAAGTGTCCTGGACAGCGCCACGCTCTACAAGGCACACGACTTCTTGGGTGAAAACAGGAACTGAAGAAGACGTTTGTGAATTGTGAGGGCCAGAGTCTGTTCATCAGCAAATTATTCCGCACTCACATGATACATATACTTCCAAAAACTCGGGCTACCTGTAATGCTTGGCTGGATTGCAAGTTTCTGTCTTCGTAAGGTGACACGTTGAGCGACTGATGTGCGCGAGCTAAACGAGACATTTGAATCTGCTTGAGAAACAAGAGTCCTTTGCTTAACTCTAGGGATTACATAACCAGAACAGTAATAGGCTTGCGTTCCAAATTAGTCTTCTAGCTTTACCTCTCGTCATGTCCTCGACATCCACACTGCTCTACAATGTCAGTTGAACCGGCAATGGATACTGAAATAGAGCAACGTCTCGCCTTGCTGGAAGCCTTGAGGAGCGACGTCTGGGGTAATGAACACGCCTTGATTGAGAAATGTGTTCGTCCATCAGCATCTGGCCCACGAACCATCGAGTACCTCAACTTTGGCAAGCATTTCAAGGCGGTGAGATCCTTTTGCACCGCTGTATGGAATGAGCGTCTTTTGGTTGTTCAAGAATATCGTGATGCGATGGACACTTTTAAGAGTAATTCGAGTGAGGTCTCTATGCACTACAAGGATGGGGCCTACATTGTAGGGCAATCTGGCATTGGTAAGTTAGACTTGTACCCTACGATGCAAGCCTGGTTTGATATTTATTCACAGGCAAATCCTGTTTCATTGCGTATGGCGTCATAGAACAGCTTCGCAAGAAGGAACCAGTGGCTGTTCAAGTCCGTTGGGTTAGTTCACCCAATGATTTTGTACTTTTCTCCGCAGACGGTGTCACTTTCCATGGCGGAAAAACGTTTGGCCACTTTGAACGCCATCAACAAGCAACTTTATGGGCCTTCTGTGACTCCAACGTTGATATTTCATTCCCATCGCATGCATTCAGACACGCTTCCAACGTTCGAATCTTCCAGACAACTCCTCCAATCAGGAACCATTGGAAATGGTGCGAGAATGAATACTTTATCAGCATGTATATGATGGATCTCCCCTCTACCGAGGAAATCATGGATTTCGCGTATGTTGTGTCAACCCCTTTCTATAGGATTATCCTATTGATTTACGTTTTAGCTTTGTTCTTGGGTTGGACTTGCAGCGCGTGAAAGACATCACGGATCGTTGGGGCCCTGTCTTCCGTACTACCGAGAGTCTTTACACCCATCCAGGTCTTGATGAGTTGTTCAAACTCGATGTCTTCTCTGATTCCTGGAAAGTAATGTACGATTCTCACAAGGCTATGAGGGTCCTCTTAGACCTGGATGACCCACCGGACCCTGGATTGTTCTTCATCAAACCTCGGGACAGGGCCACTCGCTATATCCATTCCGTCTTCATCCCAACTGACTGGCTGATCGACCAGCTTGTGGACACGGCCATGAAGCAGGAACCTTTTGTGCAAAAGGAATTCTTCCGCGTCATGCGTTACTTTGATGTTTTGAACGCCGACCGGGTGTTTGAGACGTTTGTCCATCGGTATCTGGCCTCAGCGACACCGTTGACGGTGCACTGGCATGGTGCCGCCGACGCGACCGTGACGGACACGTTTCCTCGTCTTGGTGTGCAGAGCGATCTCGCGTCCTCTCAGCCTCCTTTTTACTGGCGTCCTGGTTTTCGGGAGGGCGAGGCGATCGACGGTGCCATCGTCACCAAAGACACCCTGTATCTCGTACAGTGTTCGCTCTCGAACGAGCTCCGGAATCCCCAACGAGAGGTGGATCAGCTGTGGCAGTCGATGCCACAGGACAAGAAACACATGGAATGGAAGTTTTTGTTCGTCGGTCCTTGCGAGGAGGACGTGAAGGAGGCGTCGGAGGACTTTGTTGGTAAGCTGATGGTGGGGGACGACGGGTGTACGACGCGGCAGCAGAAGAGGGAGCGGAGTACGTCGCGGGTGGCTCTGGCAGTCGGATGGCTGTCTGTGTTCGAGCCTGTACGTTCTCGCGGTCGCTCGGGACTCGGAGGCACGGCTGATTGTGTACGTTGCAGGGCCTGGAACGTAGAACGGGATTGGATTGGGAACATTGGACAGGGTAGGATCGGGCACATCACAGTGGTCCCGGGGAAACGAGAGAAACGGATTGGGGTATGAAGAAACTCTCCGATATGTCCAATGAAACCCTGCCGCACGCCATAATCAGTACCTATATTGTAATCCAACACTGCCGACACCAAATACAAGACCAGAAGACGCAAAAAAATAAAACGTCCATGCCCAATGAAACCCAGACGTGAATTCGACCCATAAACACATCAACCCACCCTAGCCATCACCTCGCGCAAATGAGCGACATCCTTTCTCGGCTCAAACACCAAACTAAACGGTTTCTGGTGTGACACGATCCCAGGTACAAACGCCATATCGTCAATCGGCCGCTTGGCATCCTCGACGATCCGAAACGCCCACAACACCGTCGCAGACGCGATATAAAGAGACCTGCCAAAAACACCCCCACGGTGCGTGAGTGAACGGTGCATCCGACGGCACGGCCTTTCTGGACATACCGAGTGGCAAGATTGGATCCGACGCAGGTGCGCCGCCCGAATCCAAACGAGTACGCCTTGAGGCCGGGGTTGATGTCCCCGTCAGGGCCTATCCAGCGTTTCGGATGGAACCGCTCCGGGTCTGGAAACACATCGGGGTCCCGTGCGATACACCTATGCGCGGTGAGCGTCTGTTGGTGGATCATGAACGGGTACCTCGACGTACCAGTGGTTCCCAAACACGGTCGCTCCAGCAGGAATGCAGTAGCCGTTCTGAGCGCGCACCATGAGAGCGACGTTGGACCACATCCAAAAACGCACGTACCCAAAAGACGTCTTTAGAAGCCCGGCGAGGTGCACCTGCGATGGTGGTGAGTGCGCGCACGGGAGAGTGTGGGGAGAGCACTGACCAAACGGGTTGACCGGTCTCCATCGCAAGGCCTCGAGAATAAACGCCTGGAGTTCCGTGAGAGCGGCCCGGTCCGCAAACGTCGGCACTATCCAAATTTGTCTCGCAATTTCCAAACGGCAATCATAAAAACGTACGGGCATCTCGACCCACGACGGCATCCAATTGGGCATGGACGGCCGCCTGTGCTTCAGGAAAGCGTGCAGCAGCCATCATGATGGTGGAGATGGCCACCTGCGTCTGAATAAGAGTCACGAGATCAGAAAACAAAAACGAGCAGTGGCACGATGGCACGCACCGTATCGAATGCAGCGCCGACGAGAGATCCCAAAAAATACGCCGTTTCCGGTTCAGTCAAGTTCCCTTCCGTGATCGTTCGAGTGATGATTTCCTTGGCCACCGAATGTGCGCCGCTGTCCGTCATCTGTGCATCTGCGCATTAATTTTGTACTCGCTATCAATGGCGTCCGCTGACCATTTGTGATTTGTACTGAGACATGTATCCCATCAACATGTCGTATTCTTCTTCTCCCCATTTCTTGAGCTGTTGGCCATACCACGGCACATACTGCAGAAACGGGAAACGGTCCACTTTATACGCACCGGGAAGGAGCGCGCCTTGGACGATCGGAACCATGCGTTTGAGATGAAGGAGATACGGGTCCTGCGTCAACGACACCGGGGTAGTCTTTCCGTAAATAACACGGAGCGTAACAGAACCTGAGAAACTGGACATTACAAGTACAAAAAGGTCAAGAGGTTTCCCTTGAATGCAATAAACAAACCCTACCGTTTGGCGTGCAGCTGATGTGATTCCGGATCATTCAAGAGATCGATGACCATATTTCGCGCAAACTCGATCTGATGGGCATCATAAGTCGGCGTCGCCTTTGGCTGTAAATGGGCATGCGCTGCCCTGAAAAAGAAAAGGGGGGCGGGGATCGGTCTGAGAAGGTGGGCACATCACGATACGGCGACTCACTTTCGAAACCGTCGCAGTCTATCGCATGTGCTGAGAAGCATGAACCGCATTCCCCGGCCGAGGATATCGCTCCCCGCCACTGAATGTGGTCTGTCCGCGAAGCATGCGCCCTGCTTTTCCATCAACTGTGTCGCCTCCTAAGCAAAAACGAACACGCGGGTCATGGCTAGGACGAAGCGTCAGACCGTGAACGACGTACATTGTGGCGGCCAACGATGACAAGGACGTCGCTGCCTTGCTTGAGCGAGATAACTGGGCCATACTCTTCAATCCACGACTGGATCTGTCGTGGTGCACTGGGAAAGTCGAGTCAAAGGCCAGTCCGTGTGTATCGAGCACGAACACGTACTAGCGGGCATGCGGAGAGCCAGGAGGCCCGGGAGGGAGATGGGAATGTTTCTGCAAACGACGATGCAGGTGAATGAGGTATACCACACCGATGGCGACAAAGACCAACAAGGGGGAAAGGAGGGGTGGTAGCATCGTCCAGATTCGTTCAGCTTGGTAGAGACATCCATGCGTATATATACGCAGATCAGAGGAATATCTGCACGAGTTAATACAAACCAGTGTTATCTGCGAATGGAATTTTGTCACCTAATTTTGCAAAGAGGAAAGATAGGCGGCGCCCAATCTCCTCTTCAGTGAAAAATGCGTGCCGTCCATTTCCAAATGATGGCTATTCCAGCGCGTAGATACGATGGGACGGCCAGGAAGGTGGACTTTGTTGGCCATGAGGCAGGAGGATCGGGTAATTAACTTGTCAAGCAGTGCAGAATCAGACAGAATTGGAACAGCGGGGGACATTTCTGTTTATGCCGTACGCCGCTGCAACTCTTGGAACAATGGAACCACCGAGCAATGGAGAATCACGGCCCCGCATCATGCGAGGCGCGTACGCCGCACTGCAAGACTGAACCCGACGGAGGCTGAGCGCTGATCAGCCCCTGAAATGGAGCTTGGAGGTCGACAGAAATTCTTTGTATTTGCGGTGCAGACTCGCACTTTTCGCCTGACACAGCAGCACATTGTCAGATCAAAAGGGTGTATCTGCCAACGGAATCATACCGTACCCGACTTCGAAGCAGGCACATCGATGGCCTGTGAGTTTGAGCGACACAAGTAAAATCAGCGCTGACTGCAACCATTATTGATCATCGCCATCAGAGATAGGCATTATGACTGTGTTGGAAAAGGTCAAACATGCTATTCACGCTAAAGGGGGAGGTCAGGCTCCAAGTGCCAAGCATTCAAACATAAGCCACAATGCCTTGTCATTTCGTCAAGGAGAGGAGCCCCACGCGCAAGTTCATCGATGGTACTGTGGGCACGAACCCCGTAAAACAAGGAGTGCCGCCGGCCTACCAGGCTATCGGACTTACCCTCCATCCGACTTGATCGCTGAGTCAGATATCAAATCATTTTTAACCATCCCTCTAGCATTCTGACGTTCCTGAAAAAAAATCAGTGATCAACACCCTGTCGGAATTCAAAGTTGTTAGACAGCTGCATAGAAACGACAGGAAATGAATTTCTCCTGATCGTCGGCGGGTAGACAGTTAACCGACGTCGAACTTACACTTGCCTCCAAGAATACTCGGCTCAGTGAAGTGACACGGTTTTCAGCTTCGCGCCGAAAGCGGGACCCGGTTCACCCAACACATTCATAGAACGACCTAGACGCGTCCAAAGTTATTTTTGTGTTGATGACTGGCTTATAAAACCAAAGTTTATTTTCAGCCTTTTGAGCAAAAGTTTACATACGCGTGGAAACGCGTTGGTAGGCCGATCCTTGATAGTGGAGGTTGAACGACAGGCTGTGTAACAAAAAGAGGATGAAGCCACCCGTGCTGTGCACCAAGGGGCCTACATTCCGGCGAGCAGACACCATCGTGGTTATTCCTGATGTGAGGCTATTCTTGGGGTGTTAGTACTAATTGTCGGAAATTAATATTTGGACTCAGACCAGCTCGCGGACGAGACCGGTGAGATGGGACGGAGTAACTTGGCTAAAATCACAGTTCCGAAGGTCTGCACATTGACACTCGATAGATTCAGAAAACTGAGACCCAATGCCCACGACTATCTGCGCACCTTTTCTATGTGACGAACGTGGTGTAACTGTTCAACTACAGGGTCAATACCCCGCTGCGATGTTGCAAGTTCAACTTGTAGGAGTTGAATCCGTTTTTGGTAATTTGTTGTTTACACATGCCTACTCATCCTACCAAGTCAGAGGGCTTGGGCAGTTTCACAAACTGTCATTTGTGGTGGTTCATCGCTTCCACAAACACTTTACTTCGTCTACGCTCGCAGATTGACACTTCTTTGGCCATCTTCTATCATCCGTGCTTCGGAATCGTGCCATGTCAATGGGATTAATGATGAACAAGTGATATCTGTATATGTACACCCGACCTTGGTGAGAAATGTATTGTTTCCAGTTCGCAGAAGGATCACTGTTCGAGTGGATTTCCTTGGTCTCTGGATAATGTATTCTTCAGAAAACCAGTGAATTGAACCTGACCGACTCACTGAGCGGTAGGCTGCTCTTCATTCGTACGTGCATCTAATTAGCTTTCGCTTCGACAACAACACCCACTTACAATCCTTGGATGGACTCCTGCAGTAGTGGCGTAACCCGGATCGGCTCACACGATGAACTTAGTGATATTGAGGTGCCTTCGCTGCTGCAAAACCACGCTAGGATCGCTATTTCATAGATGGTGGATGTCGTCAGACATGCTGATGCCCAATGTTTCGCACCTGACACCGAGGTATGCGTCAAGAAGAATCTTGCACGATACTCTCTGAATTACATGTTCACAATCGCGGAAGCAACCGATCGATGATAAGATATAGTACTCCTCAGATAGGATACGTGGGGTCATCAACACTCTGGATGGTATGTGTCACATGGAACATGTTCCTGGATATAAACCTCCCATCTTGTCCCATAAATAAATCAAATGTTATGAATGACAAGCATGCACTCACTGTCTTCGTCATTGTTTTCCGCACGCCATACAGCCTCGTCCATGTCCTTGGCGACACCGGTCTCGACATGCCGTTTGACCAAACGAGTTCTAGCCCGTGTGGGATCGATCTCGATCCACCATCGTTCGTCCATTTGAGCGGCAGCGCGATGCCAGGGATCAACATCAAGCATCGTATACAGCCCTTCAATGATGACGATCCGATGTACTGGTGTCAATACAACAGCATCTGGTGTCGGATCCTTGACCGCATGATCAAAAGAGGGTGCATAGATCACTGGGGGGTCCGTCTCGAGGAGAACAGGAGAGCGTAGACGAGCGACGAAATCGAGATAGCCATGCGCGTCAAATGTCCAGTGGCTCCCGCGACGGTCGTGTGCGTGTCGAGGATCGTCCATCGCATCGAGCTGGGCACGGGTGAGGTGCCAGCCGTCCAATCCGACAAGGATCGCACTCGCTGGAGATTTACTGGCTGAGAGGAGTACGTTGAGATGCTGAACGAGGCGGATGGCAAAGGATGTCTTTCCAGAGGCGGGAACCCCAGCGATAGCGACCAAGACTCTCGCTGTGGTGGGAATCCTGGACTGGGCGTTTGGACGAGCTTGTTTCTGTACAGCTCATGGCACTTACACATTGAGCTTGTCGACAAGGAACCGCGCACGCTCGACGAGGACGTCGTCCATGGGACTTTGACTTGGGTCGTGAGGGTGAGTGATGGGTGGCACAAGGACCCTTTTAACAATAGCTTCCTAAAAGAGTGTATTAAGAGAGAATGTAGAACCTTCTACCTTCTACCTTCTCTCTTTGTTTACCATTCGGCTCTACGGTGTTTGTGACTCCAGCGTACATGAAAAGAGTAGCAGCTGCTACGGAGAAAGAGACTGGACATGATAACACAGAAACAAGGTTTATAGAAAACAAGGTAAATGATGGGCCGGCCAAGTCTGTGCTCAGTCACTGCCTTGTATTATATTGCGAAACCCAGAACCTGTGTTGAGACGCATACAAGGACCAGGATGGCAACCTCGATCGGTGTCTGGCAAATGCTGTTTCTTGGAGTTGCTCTTGCCGACGAGTACCAGTTCTTTGACATTGAGAACACCAGCTGGTATGTGACGGGTGTCGCTTGACTAGTCATGACTAGTAGTCCAGTAGTGTGTCCGTCTGCCATCTCGACGACCATCACCAATGGTACTGGGCGTTTGTTGTAAATAAGGAATTCGGTCGTGGGACTAACTGCGTCCTTCCTTTCTCTTCATCCACCATGGCCCAAGCGAGGCTGGTCCCTGCTCTTGACAGATCTGAAGCCAATGCGAGGCTAAGCAGCGCCAATCCAAACACTATTCACGATAAAATACTCGTAGGCTACCAGGGCTGGTCAGTCATCCCATTCGATATCGGTGTCAGGCCATCCCATATCCACACAGGTTCACATGTGCTGGAGACGGCGAACCCATCGGTCCAGGTGCGCACTCAATCGACCGTTGCAACCATCTTTCATGTGCTGAACAGGACACCATGGCTGGTTACACTGGTTTAATTCACCCTTACCCAACGGTGGTCATCCCAACATCGATCTGTGGCCTGATACCTCTGAATACGACCCATCTGAACTCTACCCTGTACCCGGTCTCACGACTCGCTCTGGCGACCCCGTCCATCTCTTTTCGTCCCGCAATCCCAGAACTGTACAGCGCCACTTTCACTGGATGGCCCTCCATGGCGTCGACGGTGCCTTTTTACAACGCTTTGCAGGCGAATGCGAGGTCAAATCAGGAAATCATGGCCTTCGAAACTTGAGAGACGAAGTCGGAGATCGGGTGCGAGAGGCTGCCGAAGCAGAGGGTCGTGTCTTTGCCATCATGTACGTCGTCTGTCCACCTTTTGGAGTATCGATTGCACGTGCGCTAGGTACGATGTCTCGGGCGTATCGCCAGACAAGATTCAGACGATCTTGGAACAAGATTGGATGCATCTCATTGCAGACAAGCGTGTGATTGACAGCCCCAACTATCTACACGAGAATGGAAGACCTGTGGTCGAACTCTGGGGTGTGCCGTTTTGGAATGTACGTCTGCTTGCATTGTCTCACTGACGCGGATCGTAGGCTTTGGCTTCAATGGGCGTAATCACACGCCTGAGCTCGTACGCAGGATCGCCGATTTTTTCCGTTCTCATACGCCAGGAGGCGTGTACCTTGTCGCGGGTGTCCCCGGACATTGGCGATCCTCTACTTCTGATGCAGACCAAAATCCTGGATTTGTACAAGTGTGGACCGAATGCTTTGATGCCATCAGTCCATGGACGGTCGGACGATACTCGAACGAAGAAGAGGCCGATAGATGGGGTGAACAGCGTGTAAAGGCGGATGCCGAATACTTGAAGCAGTTGCATGAGCGAGGCGGGCGAAGGATTGATTATATTCCCGTCGTATTACCAGGAGGGAGCGTACGTACCCTCTCTTTCAGCCCTGTCTCTTGTTCGATGATTGTGTGATCTGCATTGTAGGGATTCAACCTTTCACGCGGCAAATGGGGCATGAACGACATACGGCGGAATGGTGGTCGCTTTTTGTGGCGGCAGATATATAATGCACGTCGAGCAGGCGTGCGCACGATCTATGGTGCAATGTGGGATGAGTACGTGTTCTTCGCGTTCGCTTACACGATGTCTCAGATGATCACTCCAGATACGACGAGGGTACTGTATTGATGCCCGTCGTGCCCTATGCGACTCAGCTACCGGTCCATTCTTCACATCGATTCATAGCGCTCGATATTGATGGACAGGAGTTACCTCCAGATTGGTATATGCGCATTATTGGGTTTGCGGCAGAGGCGTTTCACGGGGAACGCACGATGCCTGCCACATTTCCGTTTAAAGAGCTACAGGACTATTGGAGCACAAGACCACGTTACGAGAATACGGGCAATGCACGGCAATCAAAGGGCGATGTTGATGGGGTCACGCGCGCATTTGGGGAATGGCGGGTATCGGGCGGACAAGCGGATATGCCACCTGATGCACCGCCGCCGTACAGTTTAGAGGATACGTCTGGACGATCGGGTTTGCAAGCACCATGGGCTCAGGGGGCGGCTGTACCGCCAGGGGGCACTGGACGCCGGGATTCCAAACTACTGCCACCTCCGCCCGTTTCTCAAGACACGCGCCCCTCTCCGAGTCAGTCATCGCTGTCGACGGCTGTCCACGCTGCAGCAGTTCCACTAGCGGCAACAGCCGTTGCGCATACATTGTCTGCTGGGAGTGCAGGACCGAGACGGCCATCGATACCACCACCCGTGGACATGTCGACTCGCCCAATAGCACCTCTGGTACGACCGCACCCGCACCACGCTGTATCGCAGAGCAACGTGCTGCCTCCACCGCCACCTCCACGCCAAGGACACGGGCACGGACATATGCCTGAACCAGTTGGGATACACCGACCTGCATCCGTGCATCATCCGCACGCAGACCCCGTTGACGCATTTAGCCACGTCACGCGACCTCGAGAGAAGCACAGACGGGGACGATCTCGCTCGCGATCAAAGCACCGATCGCGTTCGCACTCGCACTCACGCTCCCATTCACGCTCGCGATCACGGTCGCATTCGAAGTCTAGACGGCGCCGGTCGTCTGCTGCACACCACAAGGGAGGGTCGCCCGTGTATGCTGTGCATCCCGCGCGTGTGCACAGTCACAGCCAGAGTTACAGTCCGCACGAGCACGGGCACGGGCATACTCTCTCGCCTGTGGGTTCGTCACATGGCATGGGGTTTCCTGCTCCTGTGGGCTTGCATCATGCACATTCGGATAGTGGGTATGGATACGCGCACGGACACGGACACGGACATGGGCATCCGCCTGTGCGACATGGATCATACACCCCGGCGCATTCTGTTCCGGTCGGATATGGAGACGTCGGTCAGGGTTCGTCGGCGGGAACGTATGCGCCATACGGGGAGCAAACCCACCCAGGGTATGCACCAAACTATCCCAATCCCAATCCCACGAGTCCGAGTCCGAATGCTGTCCCGCACCAGGGATACCCGGGGTTTGGGTATCCAGAGGGGCAGAGGTACGAGACGGCGCAACCGTACTCGCATGGGTATACACCGCGTTCGTCCCTTGTTTCGACGTTTTGGTTTGGGTGCTGAATATTTGGATTTCGGACAGATCCCTCTTCGTCGTCGCCGTACTATACCTCGTACGTACCTGGCACGGAGACGATGTACAGCGGACCTGCCGGAACGAGCAACGCCAGCGCGGGCGGTGCCGGAAGGGGGATACAGGGGGGCATCGCGTCGGCGTTGCAGGCCGTCGAAGGGCTCGCAGGAAAGCAAACGCGTCAGCAGTTGGAAAAGACGGTTCAAAAGTTGAATAACTGTGCGTTTTTTTTTTTTCGATCTTGTCGAGTGGGGTGTTGACGAGTGCTCGTCTGTAGCGCTGAACAAAAAGTTCAAGTGATGCTGTTCGAGATACCACTGATGTTTTGTTTGTTGTATGAACTACTTTACTTCCAGTTGTGACACTCTCGGCCTAACATGAGACGGTATTTTTCCCTGCAACTTTGAGCAGAAGTGTGAATCGTGCCGTGCCGAGCGTCACATGTCACATGCAGTCACGTTGTTCGGGACCACCACCACGAGTTGACCGCGAGCTTCACGACGCTTCAAGTCCGACGGCGCCTATGCAGACATGCGTTGAAACCCTCTTGCATCCAAACCTCCACCACGCAGATCCAGCTTACTTGGTCTGTCCTCGACAATAAGGTCAGATTTGACTCTTTGATGTACGTCTCGTTCCATTGCGAGCAGCCGTGACTACTGAAGCGCTGATGTTGGCAGCTGCTCTTGGAGCATACGGATCTTCGCAGAGCAGCCCTTTCCCAATCGTCTACAAAGTCGAGAAACGTCCCCGAATGAAGGATCCCATCAATGTCGTGCTTTTCGGTGAAATTGGAGCTGGAAAAAGTTCTATCATTAATCTCATCGCTCAGAAAGAGATTGCAAAAGTCTCGTCAGACGCTGCTCGCTGTACAACACGATGCCAACGCTATGATATCTTTTTCGACGACACGGACTTTGCCATCTTTGATACAATCGGCATTGGCATTACCCATACGCTAGCCGATGACCTGAAAGCTGTTGAGAATGGATATGAGCTCGTTTCCAGTCTCGAAGCTAGAGGCGGCGTCCACTTTTTACTGTTCTGCATGCGCAGTGGTCAAATAACGGAAACTCTCCGGAGTTTCTACAGATTGGTCCGTGAGTGTCTCTGCGGCACTTATGTGTCTATAGCACTCGTCATTACCCATCTCGAGAGGGAAGAAGAAATGGAAGATTGGTGGAGGGGACACAAGAATCGTCTCGAAGAATATGGAATAAAGAGCGATGGCCACGCTTGCGTTACAGCACGTCATATACCCGGAAGAGAACAAAAGTACTTGGAGTCACAGAAGATTATACGTGAGATGCTGAAAAGTTGTGCACGCACCGAAGATATCCAATCACCAGATTCGTGGTTTGCAAGGGGTGCCAAGTCTACCATGCATATGAAGAATCTCATCCAGCAAAAGAAGGTTACGAAAAAGAGGGACGTCATGAATTTACTGACGATTAGATGTAGGCTGGATGTAGAAAGTGCGAAAGGGATTGTGGGCATTATCGAGAAAATCGATATGGAATCAGGTCAGGATGGATTTACTCGATGGTGCCCCGAGCGTTTCTAATCTCCATTATTTTTATCAGCCAATGGATTAGTACAATCGGAGAAAGCCTTCAGAGAACTGCGCGCTGAACTTGCCGACTCCAAACGGGAAACTACTAGACTCTCCAAGATTCTTGACGTGCACCATCTTAAACATCGGTGCGAATCCGTGTATTCCGACGGCCATGTAGTTGATTCCGCAAGACTTCTTCTCGAGATCACAAAATCCATAGATGATGATGTGAAAACTGACACCATCATTACGGACTGGCTATTGGGTGGGTTTCATCGTTATAGTTAGAGGGAGAGAAACGTTCAATTAGTTCCTCAGACTTCAAGGGTAGATGCATCCCTGCCCTTGAGCAAATTGGTGATGTGTCCAAGAACCATGATGAAGCACTCGCAGCCTATTCTATTGCATTGTTCATCTGTCCAACAACGCCTCTTCTGACCAAGTGGGCAAGTCAGATGTTAGTTCATGCATCAATCAACGAAACTTTGAATGGCACCAAGAAGGTAGGTTTTATGCTTTTTTCTGATCTTGGACGCTAATGCAGGTATAGTTCAAGCTCCCAAAGTTCACCGTGTACTCTACCGTATGCGACGTCCTCGAAAAGGGTGGTCGCATCTTGGAAGCCGTCGGGTGTTTTCAACTAATGGAGAATGAGTTGACATCGGGCTGGAGTGTCCACGGCGAGTGGGAACTTGGTTAGTACCCAGAGCGATACCATTGGATGTCGTCTGAACTTTGCAGATTTCCGATTGCGATGTGCACGGGATTTAAAAAAGCTTGTCGGCATCGCATTGTGCTCTCAGAACTACAAAGAAGCTGACAAACATTATTCAACCATACTGTCGCTTGATCCACCGGACCGTGTGGACATTCTAATCAAGAGGAGTGAAGCAAGGGTGGCGATGACATTGTGGACGGATGCACTGAATGATGCCAACAAGGTATGTACTTTGTCACAGCCACAGATAACAGCCATGACGCAGATTACAGGCGATCGACTTGGACCCGTCATCCCACCTGGGATATGAGCAGAAACACGGGGCATTACATGGAGCGAAACGTTACAAGGAGGCGGTTGCAACATTCGACACAATCTTGTTGAAGCTCAAGAAATCGCCCCACAATCGTGTTTACGGTGAGCCATTTCATCCATGTTGCGAGACATCTCGATTGACATGTACTAGATGTTCGACCTAAATACACTGATGCGAGACCCACTATCCGACGTATCATCCAGAAAACTATTTCACGTATGCCACCTGTTCTTATCGACACTGCCACAGGTCGCCTACTGAACAGGGAGAGACAAGCACAAGAGTTCGAGTTACTTCCAATATTCGATGAACTCGTGTCGTCGATGACGAAACAAATAAATGAGGCATGGATACGGAAGGAAGTGAAGGCATTCTACCAATACGTGATGCTCTCGCACAAGTGGGAGGATGGCGAGCCTCTTTTTCAGGATGTCATGCCTATTTCGGTCGAGGAGCTAAAAGCATCACGAGGAAACATCAAGCTGAAAAACTTCTGCTCGCTCGCACGTTCTCTCATGTTCCGGTGGGCGTGGAGCGACACATGTTGCATCGACAAAAAAGACAACGTCGTATTGCAGGAATCGCTGGTGGCTATGTTTTCTTGGTATCGTGATTCGTCTCTCACCATCATCCATCTTTGCGACGTCGAATCGCTGTCGGAGGAACCCGATGGTCTGAAGTGGAGCATCTGGAATACGAGAGTATGGACCTACCAGGAATATGTCGCTGCCAAGAGAGTCCGGTTTTATACCTCGGACTGGAAGCCTTATCTCGGCTTGGAGCTGCCAAACCACAAAGAATCGCCTATGATCCTGAGGCAAATGGAGGTGTCGCAGTTTGCGGCAGATCAGGTGGCGATACTTCGACCTGGTTTGAACCAAGTACGGGAGAAACTGTTTCTTGCATCGACACGCGAAACGACGCTCGTCGAAGACATTGCATATTCGCTCCTCGGTATCCTTGACGCATCCATTCCAGTCATCTATGGCGAGGGTACTCGTGCGGTTGGCCGACTCCTGGAATATGTTTTGACGGGTTCTGGGGACATCACCATCCTTGCTTGGACTGGGACGGCGAATAATTACAACAGTTGCCTGCCGTTGAATCTCACTGTCTACAATGAACTCGTCCCGCCACACATTCCGCACATGGAGACTGCCGAGCTGGATCGGCGAGTGGCAGAGTTGCGCTCATCCATACCTGATCTCTCGCTCGCTATGACACTGTATGATCGGCTCAAGGGACTTCCAGCAGCAACCATTGCTTCGAGTCGGCTCCGGCTTCCATGTGTTCTCGTCCGTATCACCAAAATTGTTCTCGTCTCTGGGCCGGGTACAGAGACCAACCTCTACACATACCATGCGACGACAGATATGCTCGGTGACGTTGAGGTAAAAACAACGTGCAATCTGACCGTGAAACACGAACACTGCTTCGTTCATCCCTGGATCCGTCCACTCCTCGAGCAAGAACACGTGCGCGGTACCGCCGGGCTAGACAGCGAAACGCGAGCACTCCGGTTGGTGGCTCGTCTGAGGCAGCGATTCGGAACGTTGCTGTTTGAGAAGGTGTCTTGGGTAGACTACAAGCGCGTCGCGGCCGGCGCCTTGATTATGGCACAGTTTCGCGATGAGGTTTCGTTGACGCAGTTGATGGACAACATTGAAACGATCGAGGTATTGTAGTCTCGATCATGGATATCTCGATTCGTCTCGTTTTGCTCGGCGTCGCACATGCCCTGTTATCTTATCGCCCGAAATTGGTACCTCATGGGGTATCGTTCAACATTAACAATGTCCAAGCCCGCGGAAATATGAATTGAGCTATTCACAATGAAATGTGACAATGCCTTCTTTTCGGATTATTTCGGCGGTGACATTTTACGATCAGTAGTGCATTGAAGACACCGAGGGTTACATCTGGTTGCATTGCATGTGTGGGTACAATGAGCATCATGTGCAGATCAAATACAAGGTTATACTGCAAGCATTTCATACTTCAATTGCCTCCAGTGCTATAGCGCATTCCTTTGTAAAGTCTGAGCGCAGAGTTAGATGGCCATCTCTAATCCACCGCACAGAAACCCACCAGAAAGCCAGCCCGTGATGACTGGATCGGATTTCAGGGCATCGTCCATAGATTCGGTGATGTCGAGAAGGAGTTGCGCAGCATCAACGACGTTGCCTGCTTCATATAGAGATTCGCATTGACGTTTCTTTTCGTGCACACGAAGGATCTTGGCCATGCCCTTGGGGCCCTGTTCGGAATGCTTGGTATTAAGTCACTGAACATCACCACTGGCAATGTGTTGGTGTTCAGTAAGCTGGAGACGAAGCTGTTGGACCGATTCCTCAATGAACGCGCGCAACTTGGTGGTCTCTGCCGCGAGATCTGTACGCAGTGACTTGATGGTCTCAGCAAGCCCGTCCTCCCTTTCTTTACTTGTCCTTTGGAAGTCAGCAAGCTGGACGCGAAGTTCATCGACGGTCTTTTCCAGGGTTTTCACTCTTTCGCCTTGTGCATGCGGATTCACGTTGAGTAGTCTGAACCAAGAAATAACGAACATACCAGCAGAATTTTTCTGTGCGCCCCGCGGCTGGATAGCCTTGTTCACACTGCTTTCGCTCTGACTGGCTGGTTTGGGGGATGCTTTCCGAAATTTACATGATAAGTGTAAAAGTTAGATTGGCACGGCAAGAGCACCAATATACACACTTGATGCTGGACAGCGTGGCGTCTCGCTTGACCGTCTCTTTTCCTCTTCTGATGAGGATGGCGAGCAGAAGTTAAACTCTGTGTGCACCTGGTTTGGAAAGCAAAAATGGTTTGTGATGATAAGAGTCCCAGGGATCGATCCTTACTACTTTATCCTCCATGTAGCGAGAGGGGAGGATGTCGCGGAGATTTCGCAGGATGATTTTTGTGTTCCTATTGGCCGTCAAGTCATAGTTTCCCGAGATGGATATGGAATTAATGAAATTATCATCCCCGACTCTGAGGCTATAGGGGTCTCCTTGGATCGAATTGATGACAACACCGATTTGTTTGCGTGTCGTAGTGTCCCAGAATGAAATAGATTTGCCATCGGAGACTGCTATGAATGTATCGTTGCTTGCTAATGCGATGCACGATGGATCGCGGGTTGAGTGGATTGACCATTTGTAGAGCGTCTTCTGAGAAGACAAGTCGAGACAGTGGATATTGCGATCGTCAGATATGAATAAGAGTCACCCACTATCGCTCGACCAGGCCAGAGCATCGTTCATTATCTTCACGGACCCCGTGCTTGAAAAAGAGCTGTTAGGGAATCGCTTGAGGAGGGTGCCACGTGCACTGTCATAGACACAGACAGGGGAGTACGGATCGACAGTGGCGAGGAGCATCCCATCAGGTGAAAACCTGACTGCACCTTTGTTAACCGAGTTGCATGAGCTTTTGAAATTGGCGAGTCTCATGCCAGTTGATGACGACCAGATGTCGTTCTGGTGCTCCTTTACGATTGCAATCTTCGTCGCATCCAGAGAGATGCCTGCCACCCTCATGACACTCTGGTCATTTCTTCTCTGAATCCAGCCACTTTTTCTCGGCTCTCCACATCCCACACCTCCACATAGCAGCTGACCATTCCACATACAAGCCATCTTGCATCCCGTGAAACCACCATGCTCGAGACAGGACTCCCCACATCTATTGGCATCCCTACTTCGGTCCCGTCTTCCACTCGCCAGCGTCGAATCTTCCCGTCCTTACCACCACATAAGATGTGTTTTCCATCAGGAAGGAATGTCACAAAGTATATTTCCGACATTCGAGAAACGCTGATTGTAATCGGCTCCTTGCACTGAGGCCCAACTTTGTTGTCACCATCGGCGAGTTCTTTCGGTCTGTCCGTTAGTGTCATCCTTTCCAGTGTTTCACGGGGTGCTCACTGTCTTTTCCCTGCTGCGACATCCTTCAATCCCAGGTGGCGAGGTGGTGAGAAGAACGATGTGATTGGCGCCAGCTCATCACGCACGTGTCTCTTGACTAGAAGAAGTAGAAAGGGGTTGACAACCAGAACTGACCCCACCGTACGCCTGATCAAACGAGTCCTCGTGCCGAGGATTACACTACCTCGATCGTACGCACGCACTCCATCATCCCCGCCAACGACACCTCCCCAATCCGGGCCACGACTAACCCGTCCGCGGCCACGCGCCTATACTCTGTCCTTGACACCTGCTCCAACACGAGCGCGCCAAACGGCTGCTTCAGACGCGCCAGCATGCCGAGGGCCCTTGTCGTTGCATCGATATCGCGCCCGTCGACGCCGCGCGCAAATTCTTGGTCGAGGAGCGGTCGGATCCATGGATGGACGAGGTAAAGGCTGGTTGGGGTCGCCAGGCGGGTGGACGTGGTGATCTCTACCTCGCCACACAAAGCTGTCGTCGCGCGATACGTCTGCCCAGACACGCAGACGACATCGGTCATGCGAGAGACAAGGCCAGAGAGTCGCAGTCGACTCGAGGCGAGGGTGGGCGACGTGAGCGCGTCGAGTTTGTCATACAATGTTGTCGCGAGAGACAGGTCGAGATCGGATGAGCGCAACTCGGTCACTCTCCGTTCGAGCTCGGCGGTGTCCATGTGTGGGATATGCGGCGGGACAAGGGGGTTGTAGACGGCGAGATTCACGGGCAGGCAACTGTTGTATTCGTTTGCGGTCCCGGTCCACGCAAGAATGGTGACGTCGCCAGAACCTGTCAACACATATTCCAAGAGTCGGCCCACCGCACGAGTACCCTCGCCGTATATGACTGGAATGGATGCGTTGAGAATACCGAGTAGTGAGTATGCGATATCTTCCACGAGCGTCGTCTCGCGTGTCGAAGCTAGATACAACTTCTCTCGCACTCGGTCCAGTCCGGGTTGAAGTACTTCCACCTGATCTGCTGAAACCTGTGGAACCTCCATCTGCCTGAGGATGGCGGGTGACTCTTTGTGGTTCGATAGCGTCAAGCCGAGGTAAGGCTTCCAGTCTGCCATATAGAACTGAACCCTTTTGGCGGCGGCATACTCCTGGTATGTCCATACCCTGGAATTCCATTCGCTCTGCTTGAGACCATCGGGATCGTCTGACAGCGATGAGACATCATAAAGGTAAATGACTGTGAGGGCAGATCCGCGGTACCAGGTGAACATGGCAACCAGGGACTCTTGCAGCACCACATTGTTCTCTTTGTCGATGCAGCATGTGTCACTCCATGCCCACTGGAAGCCGAGAGAATGCACGAGCGAGCAAAATGCCTGTAGCTTGTTATTTGTGGGCGATGCTTCTAGCCTGTAGACCGTGAGACGCGCGACTTGCTGAAAGAGAGGTTCACCCTCTTCCCATCTGTGTGACAGCATCACGTATTGGTAGAACGCCGTCACCTCTCTCCAAATCCATGCATCGTCTACCTCTCTCGTCATCGACGATACGAGTTCGCTGAAGATTGGGAGTGCTTCAAATGCCTTTGCTTGCTGTTTTCTATCATGCAGGCGACCTGTAGTAGTATCAATGAGAACCCGTGGGATGTGGGCGATGGTGGCCCGGATGATCCGCCGAATTGTGGGTCTCGCATCTGCATACCAAGAACGAAGTCCTGCGGCCAGTGTCAATCGACACGATCGCAGCATCAACAAAATAACGTACCAGAAACGTGTTCGTTGGGAGATGATTCGAGTTTTATTAACATTGTATCATAAGCTACCACGGCTTCTGCGTGGCGTTTTGCACCGTGCAATGCCGCATGCCTTTGCTCGTAACCTATATGCGATGATGAGTCGAGTTCGATCACCTGTAAGAATTGTGTTACCGACATTATCTGCAACCCCAAGATACAAAGCGTACCTCGTCTGCATCCTTCAATGCGCCTGCCCATTCTTTCATCAAGACTTGCAATCTGCTTCGCTTCACCAATATGTCGACACGATCCGGTGGTTCGAGTAACAGTAGAGTCGAGTAGTGTTCACATGCCACACTGTAGTCCTCAAAGGTCACTGCCACTTCGGCGAATCTTTCTACTCTCGCTATGCATTGCCGTCTGAAATCTGCATCAGATGTTCAGACAAGATCCAACAGGATTTCTTCACGACTACTCACTGTGTTCCCATTCCGTTCGCTCGTTATGGACGTTCGTTTCTAGCGGAAGCTCGCTTTGCATCTGTTGAAGACACCAGACTGCCGTTGGGATTCGGCCATCTGTCGCAAGAGCGTCGCATATAGTGCGGTAAATGACGAATTTTGGAAGTTTAAACTATGCATATAAGTTTGTGTCCACATCTAATATAGTGTCAGTAAAGCTCACCTCATTCGCACTCTTCAGTGCATCGTTTGTCCATTCGCAAAGTAGGATAGTGTTGACCCACTTGGTTAACAAGATACCAGGGCTGGACGGACCGAGGGACAGTGCAGTGGCATAGGCAACGAGTGCTTCGTCTTGTTTCCCTGTCCTTGACGCTCTATCTCCGATTCTTTCGAGTGCAATGATGCATTTATTGGTCGAGTCTAAAAGTGACAAATCGACACCAGTCCAGAATCTGTGATGGCAGAACTCACTCGACAGCCAGTCCATCAAGTCTCTGTCAGCACTCGGGTCGTCACTTGTCAACTTTGCGATCTCGAGTAAACCTTTTCCAGCATCGACGACATGACCGCCAGCAAACAGTGCTTCACATCGATCTTTAAGCCGATGAAGAGTCCGGGAAAGGCTATCGGCTCTTTGCCGCGAGTCGGCGCGCCGGGTAAGGCGCTCTTCCGAAACAGTGTCCTCGGGATGTGCTTGACCTCGTTCAACGACGTACGGAGCGGGCAGGATACCGCACAGACTTTGCAAAGCGACCATCTTGCCTCCATGGATCATGAGTTCGTGATGTTCCGAGATGGCCATGGACCCAATACGAGAAACAGGGTGGTTCGTCGGAGCGCTGGTAATTTGTCGGTATGTAGAAGTGTCCCAGAATGAGACCGACGAATCTGCACAGGCTGCGATAAAGGTGCCATTTCTTGCGAGTGAAAAGTACCTGGGCCTGTCATTGTGGATGTGGATGGACCATTTAGAAAGTGTCTTTCCAGAGGCTACACCAATACAGTGAATGTTGCCATCAGAAGCCAAGGCTAGGAGTTCTGTACTGTCGTTGACCCAGGCAAGGTCGCAAGAATGGATGGAAATGTGTGCAACGCGGTGGCCATTCCGAGTGTCGTAGATGCAAAGGGTATTGGAGAACACCATCGCAGACCTGGTAGCGAGCAAGACACCATTGGGCGAAAACTTGACAGTGAGAACGGCATAGAGAAGGCCATGGCTCAGAGTGAAAAGGCGCTGACCAGTCAAGGACCAGAGACGGGCAGTTCCATCGCTTGCCCCGCTGGCGATGGCCTCCAAGGACACGTCCAAGACATCCACACCGAACTTGTCCGCCTTGAAGTCGCAGATGCGTTCGCGATGTTCAAGTGCATTCCATACGATCACTTGGCCCTTTCGTGTCCCAGACACGACCCGCGTTCCGTCTGGTGAGACTGCGAGACTGCAGACGGTATCTGCTGCATCCATCAGTGGGCCCGTCTCTCGTCCATCACTTGCACGCCAATGTCGGATGTGGCCTTCTCCACCACCACTCACGATGGACTCTCCGTCGGCGACGAACACGACGGACCGAATCTCATCGTGACCAGTGATGTCGATCGATTTCCATCCTACAAAGTCGCCTTTGGTCATCTTGGCTGCTTGACATCGCTCACCGCTCGAAGGAGATCCTTTGCATTTCGTTAGAATTTCCCTTTTATTTCTTCGTGTACTTACCATTCATCGCTACCAGACTCTAGCCTTTTGGAAAGCCAGGTATTAGAGCAGTGAAAAGAATGCGGAGCCATTCCTTCGACACCTTCCATATGGCATTCCGCACAATCACCTTCAATGGTCCTACATGGTTGCTGGCACCCCTCCGGTCCGTTAACCACATGAAACTCGTAAGTAATGTACAACGGCACTCGTATTAACCACACCAAAGGCACAGCGACTACTGCACGTCGATCGTCGTGATGCTGTCCATCACATCCGTCAACGAAACCTCCTTGCGCATCCGCACCATGATCAAACTGTCCGCAGCGACCCGCTTATAGTCTGAGCGCGACACCCTCTCCAACAAGAGCGCCCCAAACGCCTCTCTCAGACGCGCCACCAAGCGGAGTGCGCGTGTCGTCTTGTCAAGGCCACCCACACGTCCGTGCGGGTCACTGAAGAGGGCGCGGATCCAGGGATGGACGAGATAGTGCTTGTTCACCACGCTCAGCTCGTGTGGCGGCCTCG
>JBBPTN010000112.1:0-51215 GCA_038094075.1 Xerocomus spinulosus | reverse complement strand
GCTCCCAGAGTTCTGTAGGAAGCGAAGGAAGGTTGGAAGTATGCTGCTGGAGATGAGGTTGCATCAGTTAGAGATGAAGGAAAGGCGGAAAATTTAAACTATAAATACGGTGGACTGCTTGGATCATGAACTGATAGTGGATTTCAATGGGCCCCATTATGGGGCCGTTTTCATTGCCAATCTGAGCCGATTTGGACGACAATGTTCAAGTCCACTGAACTCGATGGATGGTCTATCTCCGCATAATGAGGCGGCAATACCAACTGGGTTTCAATTCCTTGTAGCAGCTCAACTATTATATTGGAGGGAAAGGTCGACGATCTGTCGAGCGTGCCCTTGCCGAGCTAGACAAAAAAAACCGTATTAGACCACGCTTTCCACAAACTCACCATGTTCCTACCAACTTGTGTAACAATAGGTACTGGTGCCTAGCGATGCGCTATTTGAGTACATGGACCCTGAGAGAACAACAAAATACCGTTGAACGACGCGTATGGAGGTGATCCAAACCCTCTTCCCATGCATGGGGCGATCTCAATTATACAATACGGAGACGTGTAAAGGCAGGCGGCGAGACGATTGCTTCTATCACGGCAACCTATGGAAAAGTAAATGGCCCAAGCAACAATGGAAGTATCAACCACCTGAGTGTCATTTTCGAGGACACAAACAAGCGTTACACTCAGTGCATACTTTGCTCCGTCGGTGCTCGTTGCTTGCGAGCACCGTTGATGGTACAGCGTGATCGTCTCAATTCCTTGTTAACAAAGCACGACCACGAAGAGATCTCCAGTCATGTGCTTCAAAATCGTTTTCAAGTTTTCTTCAAGGAGGAATGCGTGTCGAAAAACGTGACACCGTAGTCGAGGATTCTTAGGTGACGAATGTCGCATTCTGAAACATGGAAGTGGCCCCCCGGTTCAGAAAGACCAAGCGTAAGGGGAATCTGTGCCGCCACGAGCACGTCATTAAGATATGTGATTCTTGCTGTGACCGCCGCCACGACACTAGTTGTGCTAGTAGCACGAGTGGGCTGCAGCGAAGGTCCTGAAATCAGCCTTGTTCGTGAGTGTCAGTGGTCGAGGAGGGATCCATTGACCGATACACCCGTATTCCCGCACCTTTTCTAGCTTTTGTCAGAAAAGCCACTAAGTTTGCTAACATCGAGCGATCAACTACTAGATGAGCGGGAGGGAGGAGAGGGAAAACTTATTACGTAATCGATATAATGAAGAACCACTAAGAGAAAGATACTAGACTCCCTAGGAACAGTATGCTGACAATCAGTACAATGCCTACCTACCACACAGATAGCCTCGCTCGGATTTACAGTGACATAACCCCCAAGAAAGTCATTCTAGACTTGTTTCGTCCGTATCACCCACTTCTAGAAACTACAGCCTTCCTCGCATGCGACCGTCATAGATGACCAAGCGCCCTTAACCTGTCTGACCACATCAAAGATCAATCAGTCAAAGTGCGACCACATCAACGCAAAGAATCTCAAACCTGTCAACAACACACCATCCCAGTCTTCTATCCGAAACGGAGGGTCCACCATCAACGGCTGCAATGCGCGCACAGCAAGCTCGGTATGGAAAATGAGCAAGCTGTTGACATGGCGTTCATTCACGAGTCGGACCACGCGCAGCGAGGGCATGTTCCACGCCAGCTGCTCTAAAACCATGAAAAACCGTTCAAATTTTCGATTGGTAGATCGGAACCAGGTGATGTTCAGCCCAAGATACGTGACGGATGGCAAGGCGAAATGTATACGAATAGGGCCGAAATTGAACTCGGAAGTGATGGTAAGACGACGCAAACCGGGGCTTGTCTGTGCCAGTAGTCTCAAGGGAGGTCCGATACTATGCATCTGGATGACGTAAAAGTGGACCGAGTCGAGTTGGGAGCCGTATGCACGGAGGAAATCTAGCCCTTGGGTATAATGGGGGTATATATCGAGGATGAGTTCTCGAAGTGCGGGGTACCCGGGACAGTGGGCAACGTCAAGACCAGAGTGTTGAGGGAGACGGTTGTGAGTCTGGTCCGGGTGTATGCACCGCACACGGAGGGTAGTCACAGTAGCTGGGATACTGTCATACTCGATTTCGGACAAAATCGAATATGAATAGTGAAGAATGCGGAGCTGAGTACATTCGGCGAGGAGATTCATGAACCGGCAGTTGGATGGCTGGAGTCGGGGTGCGGACCAATCAAGGACACGTAACGATCCTGCGCATTGTTGGAGTGCATCCACAATGTTGTCCACAGGATCCGTTCGGTCAGTGTACCAGGTTGTGGGCGCAAACATGACGATGGAAAGCCGGGGCATGTGTTTGATAATCGTAGTCAAATATCCAGACTCGGCGTCCGCATCCATAGAGTCATCACGGATGGCAATGTCAAGCCGCTGTGTGTATCCACCGAGTGGACGTGTGCTGACAACGGTGCCCTTTCCTGTTGCAGAATCCGCCAATGTGCGAGAGAGCGATGATAAACAGCATGTTTGGTCGATGTAAACAGAGTGATAGAGAAAGGGCATTGCGAGATGCCACCATTGCCTGCAGACGCGAACGAGCGTGCGTTTGGTGATAAGCACCCTTCGAAGATCTGTGTGAGATCTCTCATTGTAGACGGGACCAATGAGAGATGCATGAGCATAGATGTCCGGAATGAGGGTACCAGGGACATCCGTGGCATGATGAAAGATGCAAATCCAGATTTCAGGAGGGAGTGAAGCAGTACGTTTGCTCTGGGAAAGGGATTGCATAAGAGTTCGAGGTGAAGAAATGACGGAAAATTCGAGCCGTTAATACTGTGGACTGCTTGGGCCATGGTCCAATAAATTTCAACAGGCCCTATCATGAGGCCATTTCGAGTGTGAATCTGAGAACTGATTCAGACAACAATACTGAGTTTTGTTGGTGGTCGATCTTGCCACATTCGGCGCATCCGCAAAGCCAGCTGTGTTGGGTCCTTCGTGAAAGGTGGCTTCAGTCAGGTACGAATCATCAGAAGCGTGAACTCTCCTTACAAACGTATGTCTTCCCGCTTTTGCATAGACAATGAGAGTGACTGTTGTCGTCAGGATTGGCCACTGTACTACGTAAGAGGTTGTCAGAAGAGAACGACCGATATTTGTGTTGCATGATAGACCAAATATCGTCTATCTGATTCGAGGTATCCGTTGGCGAGAGCACGGTACAACACCCGGTTCCCATATCATCATCCATCACCATTTCCGACGAGTGAGATTTGTGATGCTCCCTCAAGATATTGAGTTGCTCCGTGCTCCACGGGGTGGATGTTCTCGCATCCTAGTTGAGCGTGCTCGATCAATTCAGCTGTACGAGCACATTATCTCTCGCAGACCAAAGGAAATTGAGACTCGAGGGAATCAACACATGGCAGCCCACAGCAGAAAAAGAGCGGGATGCCTGAAAGCAAGGCAACGAGGACAGAATAATCACTCGCTACGCTTACTTTCATGGACGGTACGTCTTGATATCCTAGTGCGACGTTCGGAAATCGACAATCTGACGTTCGTCACTTTCAGATTCTCTTTATGGGACCGAACGGTGTGTGCTCTGGAATAGTTTCATTGCTGAACGTAGAGAGCACAGACAAAGCGGAAACTCGAACATGACCCCATCGTTTGACAGACGAACAAATCAAGTTATCTAGAATGTATGCATCAACGGACCGTAAGAATATCTAATTAGTGTCTGTCTTACTTATGACTTGGCCTCCAGCGTCCATTTTCGGCGTCTTCGATTAGAAAATCGTACCAGAACTTGGCGATAGGAGCAGTGCTCAGATGCCAAAGAGCATGGGCATCGAGGATACGACCCAATGGTGGGAAATCAAACAGCTCGAGCGCGGTTGCCACTGTGGTAAGAAGCACAAATATGCCTGCTTTATAGGTATGCCGTGGATAGTACCCCTTGGTTGCGTAGGGGAATCGTCGGAAAATCGGAACAGGGAGAGAGAACAAGAGCCACAAGACGTTGTGGGAAATGCCGAGGACGATGTTGAATGCCATATTGTAGGTATAGTCGAATCGAGGAAGTATGGTGAGATATGTAATATGGGACAGATAGGCGATAATGCACAACGCGGTCCAAGTGATGCGCAGGAACGAGCGTCTACCGTCATCGCCGGGTTTGGATGGTTGCTGCTGCAGGTTCGCAATCCGAATGACAGTATGATACAGCGCATAGAGAATGGCAAGTGCGGCTGAGAAGTAATCCAACTTCTCCGTGATAGGTAGATCTACACGCCCATGAGAAGGAATATGACACTATACAGACAATGCGTACCTCTTGTGTGGAACACCGCTGACCATACCCAAGCGTTGACACTCACATACGCCCAGGTGAGATAGTATCCTCTGAAGGGGTGATTTGCAGGTATTTTTTGGCGGACTTGGCGAGCACCCTGTAGATGAAACCACAAGTTCCAGAGGGAGAAGGCGACAGAGGCAGGTTCCTGCATGCCGAGGAAGCGCCAGAAGGGCCATTTCCCATAATATTGCTGAATCCCTTCGCCCAACACGACAGCCCGATCAGTGAGCATATGCATGCATTGGTATTTGCAGTCATCGGTACACGTCCATCGTGTCAACCACAGATCGGATGGAAGGGTCGTCCAAGGCTTGCAATAGTCACCATAGCAAGCCGAGACACAGTTTTGGAATTCGGGGGATCTGTCTCCTGAGGACGCATAGGCTACACTCACCAAGGCTAGGGTAGAGATGAACGCCTTCATGGACGCGAAGAACAACATGGTTCGGTTACATAAGCACTAGGGTTGTACTTGTACCTTGATGTCCTACTGACTTCTAGTACGCCAACGAACCCAAATTGACCTGGTCATGGTCAGAACAGCCCAATCTACAACATTTTCTGCCTCTTCTTACTTTGACGATCGAGGATTTCATGGGACAGCCCAACCCATCTCTGAATACGTGAACGTAAGTCAGCTCTGGTCAACATCTCTACCTCTGCTTGAGATGAAGGGAAAAGCCGCATTCGCGTCCTATAGTGTCCTACTTTTTCCCGAAAGGCGTTGGCGAATACCACTATGGGGTACGCAGAGTATCGCTTGTCGTTCTGGTCAGTCACAGGGATCTTTGTCTAGGAACGACATCCAATGAAGCCTCATCGATTGACGCTCACGAATGCGCTCGTCATGGGCTACGGCTTGGACAAACAAATCCATCATATCTATGACCCACGTCCTGCAACGCAGGCAGAACTCGAAATGTACCATGACCATGACTATGTCGAGTTTTTATCGAGGTGAGTGTCACGGCTTTCATGCGGTAGAATACTTTGTGAATGCACCGTACAGGGTAACTCCGGGTAATCAAAACGATATGAGACATTTGATCGATACGTTCAATTGTGTCGAGGACTGTCCAATATTCTCTGACATGTACGATTTTTGTCGCATGTATGCTGGCGCATCACTCGCTGGCGCACGAAAACTTTGCTCTGGTACCTGCGATACGGCTATCAATTGGTCCGGCGGCCTCCATCACGCGAAACGCGGAGAGGCAAGCGGTTTTTGCTACGTGAACGACATCGTACTCGCGATCCTGGAGCTTCTAAGGTAAAGCCATAATACCAAGTGTTACAAAACTCTCAGCGGCTGTCCTAGGTACCATCCAAGGGTGCTCTATATTGACATCGATATCCACCACGGCGATGGCGTGGAGCTCGCGTTCTACCACTCGAATCGCGTCATGACCGTATCCTTTCACAAGTACACGGGCGAGTTCTTCCCAGGTACCGGCAAGCTCGACGACAACGGGGCTAATTTGGGCAAACATTTTTGTCTCAACGTACCCCTACAAGACGGGATCGACGACGAGATGTATCTCACCGTGTTCAAGACGGTCATCGAAGACACCGTCACCGCTTTTCGACCAACATCGATCGTTCTTCAGTGTGGCGCAGATTCGCTGGGATGTGATAGATTGGGCGCATTCAATCTGTCCATCGCCGCGCATGGTGAATGCGTCAACTTTGTGCGCAAATTCAACGTACCATTACTCGTCGTTGGCGGTGGAGGGTACACCATCAAAAACGTGAGCCGCTGTTGGACCTACGAGACAGCGGTGCTCGTTGGCGCTGAGATCCCGGATGAGCTTCCGGCGACGGTATACGATCCGTTTTTCCGAGATTCCCAGTGGAAGTTGCACCCCCCGTTGACAGGCCGGGTCGAGAACCAAAACTCGCCGGCATCGCTACAGAAGATCACGGTCGGGATTCGTAACAAGCTGCGATACTTACAGGGTGCGCCGAGCGTGGCGATGCAAGAGATCCCACCTGATCTCGAAGGACTTCTCGCTGACGAGGAAAAGACGCAGGAGGAAAAGGACGAGGAACAGGGGACGGCGTTGGCGGGGGAGAGACGGAGCGAGCGGACGACGGCGAGGAACGAATACTTTGATGGAGAGAACGATGTGGACCGAGAGCCGAGTTTGACGGTCAGTACGAGACGAGCACCAGTCTCTCGCCGATCACGAGGGAAACGGCGAGGTAGGGGAAGGAGTCGGGCGAGCGCTGCTGCAACGAGAGATGACGGCGAGGAGGATGGGGATGAAAATGGGCCAGGAGCGTCGGCCAGGGCTCCGAGATCGAGAGCTAGGAGAACGCGCAAGTCAAGGGGAAGGTCTGCAGCGGACAAGGACAAGGACAAAGAGAAAGAAAAAGGGAAAGAGAAGGATAAGGATAAGGATAAGGATAAGGATCTGACGGATGTAGATCTCGACGCCACGGTGGAGGCTGAGTCGGGGCAGGAACCAACGACACCGATGGATCTTGACGTCGATGTGTCTTGAATGCCTTTATCCCGTGTGGCGAGCATACAACCCGAGGTTAGAATTGGACAAAAGGCTCCCTATCAAATATAACAGTGAAATTGCCTTGTGGCCGAATACTTCCTCAATGCAATATTTTCATTGCCTCGAGGAGCACAACAGCGATATACATAGTAGGTGAGCGCTCCAGAGATCAACCATCTCGTTTCCGCTTCTTGCAACAAGCGACACGTTTTTACAGCGTCGTCTCACGTGTTGCATATCCACCCTCCTTGGTTGAGTCGATCCCGATCGTCTCGCTGTCGAGATAGAGCTTTGGTGGACAGAGACGCCACCCTCTAAGTATCCCACGAGTCTTCAGGGTCGTGATTCAGATGCCGAAGATACCATCCGTCGACGTGGTAACTTACGTACCAGACCTGAACGTTGAACAGCCTCCTTTCCTGTGCTCTGTGATGACCATCTGTCCAGTGCCAGGGAATGCGGCATGGCTTTGTTCTCCTCGACAAAATATCGTCTCCTCCCCAGGGGATCTTCGTCCACCTTGCAAGATGACATTCCCATGTCCCAGTTTGGCACGACCCAATCAAAGAACCGCGCTCGTGGAGGTAGGCAGGGTTGTACTGTAATGTCGTTTCCAAACTTAAGTGACTCCTTCATCAGGCGGCGGCAAGCAGGGGATGCACAATTGGCGTTGGTACTTCATTTGTTACTTCCTACATGCTTTCCTGGTCATCCTTCATATCGTCCTTCTTGGGACAGCTGCATCCCATCATGCAGAGCATCAAATCACTGTACCAGACACTGGCACTTCAACTTTCACGACTTGGCTAAGTGGTGGACTACAAGCATTTTACAGTGTAAGTGAAGTCATGAATGAAATTGTGCTGTGTAAATTGATCAATGAACTGCCAGATTTACGCAGCCATCTTGGTCTTCGTTACTCAAAAATTGACGCTATCGACTATCTTTTCTCGTCCAAAGAAGTTGACACAGATTCACGACATATGTGGCGCATGGGGTGGCTTAGGTGCTGCATTAAACGTCCTCTGGCAACAAACCAAGGTTACCTCCTCAATCCTGTCAATCATTCTTGTGACGGTGTACTTTGTTTGCATCGCCATTCTTCACGTCACCTCATCCACTCTAATGCAATTTCAACAATTCTATGCCAACACGACAAGCATAGGCACAGTGACGGTACCCTGGCCTAATGCATCCGTCGATCTTGCATCAATGGACTGGACGACAGTTGCTACGGTTATCCCGTTCTTGCAAATCCTGTATGAAAATGCAACCTTGGGATTAGTCAACAATACTCTGTATGATACTCCATTGCAGAGCTTTGTCACTGCTACAGTCAATGCAACAACATTAAATGCGCACTGCGGTTTGCTGACAAACCTCTCAGCAGATGCTCTAGATAACAACACATGGACTGTCAGTGCTTCCATGTCAAATTTGAACCCTGTCAACATTATGTTGTCGTATCCACCATGTAAGCCATCCGTTTTGGAACCCAAGACATCACTAACGATGAACGGCGACAGTGCTTAATGAAATCTGGTTCTCCCCATCCATCCAGGTCTGCTCCTGAGTCACCGGGCCATCGCAAAGTAACTAACAACCCTTCAGTGTTCGCAACCAATCTGCTCGACATTCATTCTTTATCTTGTCTCCGCAGAGTTGGACACTGATGATTCTGTTGGTGGTGCTGACCACATTGACTTCAATGGGACATACTATCCTCCAGGTGAGTGATGGTCGCAATTGGGTTTTGCCTACTATAGTGTGTTTTGTATCATCAGGTGCTGCTGCTGAGGATATCTCATCGTCCGTATACTTTGTGGCATGCTCTTTGAACACCACAGACAACATGGCTGTCTTTGGAAATGGCATCCAGCTCAACTCTAGCCAGCAACAGACGAATAGAACATGGTCCACCTTTTCACCCGGCGGTGACTTGAACCTCACTTCTGCAGTGAGTTTATTCATTCTGAGCGACAGGAGAGAACCGCGCAACTGAGTTTGGGTAGATATCTCTTGCGATAGCATCTGCTAATTCGCTCTCCATGTCTCCCTATTGTCAGCCCGTCATGTCCTACCCGCAGCTGTGGGAAAATGTCACAATGTTCAATGTGTATGTTGATTGCCTTTTCAGGTCTTGCCCACTGACAACTGTCTTAGATATATGAGATCCGTTCTAGGGATGGGCGAGTCCTCAAACTGCAGTGCAGCATCCCTCACGCAGTACACCGGTACGCCGCTCCCATTGACTAGGGATCAAGTGGAGAGCGCTGTCTCTCAGATCGCCGCCGAGTTCATATGGTTAGGTAACTCTCCAATATACATGAGCGGGTCACATTTCTCACCAGAATTATGCAGCCGGGGTTGGGGGTGGAGGAGTCTTTGACCCGCAGGTGGGGGAAGGAGAATTAACGGATTACATATCAAAATGGTGGTTGAATGTAGGACGAATTTGATGATTTAACACTTACGATGATACTGATTTCACTCATCACAGATTAATATTTTACCAGTGGGTCCCCCGTGTTTTGTTGAGTCTGAATCTCATCTTGAAAAGGTTATCTTCGCCTTGTGCGCTTCGGTCGTTCTCTTTGTTCTGGCCGTCTGCTTACTTTGGGGACACCAGCTAGAGGCAGTGTCTGGTGCTGGCGTGTTGGAGGTCATGTGGTTTGGGTCGCGCTCACGGGTGCTCCGAGGTCACCTCGGTAACGTGAAAACGCCTTCGCTGGACAGTCTACGTGCTTCATCAATGGTCGAGACTATTTTCTGGACACGTTCAGAACATGTACACGAAGAAAGCAGCAGCCTTTATACAGTCGTTCCATTTTCCGATGATGCAGGTGATGCCCGTAGTTCCGGCCCGTCGAGATCAGGTGTGTGTTCGGAGACTCATCCAATCTCATCTCATTCTTGGTTGTAAAAGAGCTGGAAAATATCTATTCAAGTGACCTGCTGCAACGCAAACCCTCTCAAGCGTTGAAGATGACTCGGACCCGTCGTTTGTGCTACGCACTTCACATAGTGCTCGTAGCCGTGCATGTCACTTTTCTCGCTTTCCTCATTCATCATCCGGAGCAGTCTGTTATCATCTCGTCTGACAGCGAGGCGGCGACGATCGGTTTGAGTGCTGCCCTTCAGGCGACTTATACGGTGCGTTAACGTTGCCTTGCGAATTTTTTCCACATATATTCACCCATGCTTTAGCTTTATTCTGCAGCTTTGGTCCTCCTTACGCAAAGACTGGCGCTGTTCAAAGCCGTCGGTGAGCGACGAAAGCTGACAGCCGTGCATGATATATCTTCAGCCTGGAACGGCCTCGGCGCAGCGATCCTCATCCTCTGGCAACAACATAAAGTATCCTCGTCAGCATGGGAGACGGTCTCCGTGGTAATATATCTTGCGATGATGTTGATGCTGCACATCACGTCGTCGTCCATAATGCAGTGGGAATTCTACGACGATATGTTGCCTATTGGCGTTATGCCAACATATTTACCCATGCCCAACAACTCTGTGAACATTAGCCAACTGGGTTGGACGGAGATTTTTCCCGCTGTGCGTTTCATCAACCAAGCTAAGGATTTAATGCCTCTCGGAATGCTCAACCAGACTCTTTATGACGTCCGTCAAGACCTGAATGCGCCTTACATAACGGGGGCTTTTAATGAGACAACACTCATTGCACAATGCGGCCTAGTCCCCAATCTCACACTCACCCCTCAAAATGCCCAAGGAGAGTACCAGATTAGCTTCCAGAACGGGACCAACTATGGCAGTTTTCTGGAGCCTCCAATCTGTGAGACCTGGCGTTCTCGATTCCTCGATTCCTGTGCTGATATTGTCATAGGGAAAGATGTCGTTCATGCGATTGCACCGAGCGCTGAGGTATAACAGCCTCTCTTGTGTCTACAGAATGTCCATCTGATGTGCCGAAAGTGCGTAGATTGCCCTCAGACTCTGTTCTACATGATCACGACCTCTATCAACGTGAACGAGTCCCTTCCCAATACTGCCATCGAACTTGATTGGTTCTATACGCCACCAGGTATTGTGGCTCAAAATTTCATCGAGAGGCATCACGAGATTGATGTTGCACAGAGGAAAATACTGTGATGTCCACCACGTTAACCTACGTCGCTGCATGCTCGCTCAGTTCACACACAGTGGTGACGACCGAGTTGGACGCGAATCCCGATTATGCTACTCCTCCCACAGTCACGTCTTGGCCGGTGTGGACTCCAGGAAATGTGACAAATCTTAGCGTTGGGGTGCGTTGTTTCCGCACGAAGTAAGCGCTTTGACAGAATGATATCATGCCGTGCTGTAGATGGCGACGGCGCTTTGGGGGGATATTACTAGCTCGTTTCCCGCGTTTGTGCAAGGAAATTCCTCTGCTAATTTCACGGACATGGACAGGTGAGCGCTCGGCGCAGTACATCAACCTAGAACATGCTGATAAAATTTGCACAGTTTCATCATGTCCTTGCTTGGCCTGGACCTGTCGGCTGCAAATACAACATCTGCAACACAGTCAAGTGCCGACCCGTCTACGACGCTCAGTCCATGGCAGCTAGAAAGTGTGATCGCACAGACGGCGACAAAGTTTCTATGGGTCGGTACGTACCCTTTCCATAAACGTATCCGACATCCATCACCAAGCATCGTCTTAAGCTGGCGTGCTCGGGGAGGACGCCGGCGGGTTCCAGCGCGCGACGGGTGAGAGCCCAGCATTTAATGAAACACAACGAGCGCGCCTTCTCGTACGTCATCGTGCTCGTTCTTCACGTCCTTTTGTGAGCTCACATGCACCGCGCTGCCACGCAGCTCAACACGACGCCGGTATGTCGTGCCCCCCTTTTTCTGACAAGGCCGTGCCGTCTGACGATGCGGTGACAAGGTCGTGTTGGCTTCTGCAGCGTCCTTTGTAGCGCTCATCCTGGCGACGATTATCATTAGCAAAGGACGGTGGAGAGAATATTCGATGTTGGTCGCTGGGACGAGCGTTCTCGAGTGTCTGTGGATCGAAGCACACTCGGATTCACTGCATACACGTCTATTGGCGATCGAAGATCCACAGTTGGACAGATTGAGGAGAGAAGGAATGTTTGATGTGTGTCTTGGGGAGGCCGGAGAGACACGACCGCGTGGTTGAGCTAGCAGAGGGGTGAGGTTTGTTCGGTTGCCAATGTCGTGCATTTTTATGTTCGGGCGCCTAGAACCTGGTACGCTCTGAACATGGACTGTGACACCATTTCGGCCGGACATTGCATCTTGAAAATCTGGTCGTACGGTGGCAGATGACTCGTCTGTACTATCTTCCTCTCCGTACCTTTCAGCACTTCTCAATGCAGCAACCACTAATGCTCATGAATGAACATTTTCCCGTCCTCTCATTGCCCGAATGATGAAGGACAAGGTAATCAAGAATGTACGGCTATTCGTGACCTGCCCACCGTGTGTATAGATATTCGCATTCGCAAGCCTATCTCTCATTGGCGAACAAACGCCCTTAAGTAACCTGTCTGATCATACCAAAGATCGATCAGTCCAAGCACAACCACATCAACGCAAAGGGTTTCAAACCTGTCAGCGACACACTATCCCGATCTTCTATCCGGAATGGAGCGGCTTCCACAAGCAGTTGCACAGAAAGCTTGGTATGAGAGTGGAGTAAACATTTGACGTTGGACTCATTCAGGAGCTGGACCACTCGCAATGAGGGCATTCTCAACGCAAGCTGTTCAAGAGCCACGAAAAACTGTTTGACATCGTGTTTCATCGGTCGGGGCCATGTGGTATTCAGCCCGAGATACGTGACGGACGGAAAGACGAAGCGTGTATAAGAGGGGTCGAAATAGAACTTGACAGTCATGGTAAGGCGAAGCAGACTGGGGCATGCCTCTGCAAGCAGTTTCATAAAAGGTCCGATATCGACTTGCTCAAAGCTACGCGGACAGAAGTGGACTGAGGTAAGTTGGGGTCCGTATACTCGGAGTGCAGGTGACCAGGTGAACCGTTCCAGATGATCGTGGAGGATGAGTTCACTTATTGTCGTGCGCCCGCGCGGGCGGGTAGGGTTTTGGACAACGCGCCGGACAGCGCGTTGAACGGGGTGCAAACGAAGGGTAGATACAGTGGCTGGGATATAGTCGAACACGGGACCCGCAAACGAATATATTTGTGGACAGTGGAGAACACGAAGCTGGGTGCATTTGGCGAGGAGATCCACGAGCCGGTCATCGGATGGGCCGATCGTGCGGAATGATGCAGCACATCTGCAACGTTGTCGGCAATGTTATTGTAAGAGTCCCTGAAGGAAAAGTCAAGCACGGCGATGGCAAGATGGGGCATCTGTTCGATTATCCTAGACAAATATCCAGACTCGTTACCCGCAACCTTGGAGTAGTCACAAATGGCAACATCAAGTCGCTCGGTGTATTCACCCAGCGGTCGTGTGCTGAAAATAGCCTTGCTTGTCACTGCAGAATCCGCCAATGTTCGAGAGAGCGACGACAGGCAGTGCGTTTGATCAATGTAAACAGACTGGTAAAGAAAAGGTATAGCAAGGTGCCACCATTGCTTGCAGACGCGAACGAGCGCGCGTTTGGTGATCAGTGCCCTTCGAAGAGCCGGATGATACCTCTTGTTGTAGACCGGGCCGATGAGAGTTGCGTGGGCGTAGATGTCAGGAATGAGAGTACCAGGGACATCCGTGGCATGATGAAAGATGCAAATCCAAACTTCGGGAGGAAGTGAAGCATGAGGAATGGTACGCTTGGGATGAGATTGCATGAAGGAGTAGTAGTGAGCAGGTTCAAAGCCCAAATGTCGAACTGTAGAATGTTTCCAGCAATTCAATGCGAGAGCGAGACCCGAGCACAGCCTTAGGGCTGGAAATAGCCGCAGTCACGCTCGTCCTTGAAAGACTTTCTTTCTCGTCTTCTCCCATCTTCTCCTGCTCGTCGCTTGCTCGTCGACCCACCTCTCCACTCCCTCCTTGACCACGGCGTCGGTGACTCGCAGCTTATCTCTCTCATCCCTCCTGGGGCCGAGAGCGCGCAAAGAACCCCGCAATCCTGCCAGCTGCAAGGTGTTCGAGCCCGCCCTAGGCTTTTAGGCTTTCCGTTCTAGGCCGGAGAGCGCTGCGCACTCCCTCCCACACCCAGCTACCTCACTTCATGTACCTAGATTAGTAAACTGCTCAATAGTGCCCCAAAATGTTCCTGTCGGATATGGCACCCGGAGATGCAGACTTACTAGTATGTAAAGGAACATGGTAGCGATTAGATCAAACACTGGTGAGAATCGAAAAGCCAGTGCCGCCTCCATGCCAGTATGTACATTCGCCGACACCAGGCCCGGTGTGCAATGAGCTGCCGATCGTCCGCAGTTTCATTCGTCGCTCGGATCATGTGTTGGGCTCGTTCGAACGCATAGTAATCCAGGTCGCGCTACGTAGAGGGTATTTAGTTCTCAAACAAGTGGTCAACACCACGACGAAGCAGAGCGTGACGCACACCATGCCGGAGGACGCCTTCAGTCAGCAAGACTGACGAATACGCTGTGCGATGTATCGGGCTTGGCCAGTCTGACTCGCTGCTAATAATGTATCGCAACTTGTGACCATTCCTCCATTTTCTATTCTAGTAGGTGAGCCTCGGACGAACACAAAATGACTAAACCGAGTTGACTAACTCGGCTCCAGTTGGCAGTGGCGCAAACCACAAACACAAGGGGAAATAACGTACTAGATGGGTACCATCGAAAGGCGTGCGGCCGTGGAACAACTTCCAGGACCAAGAGTGCATCAGTGTGCAAAACCATGAACGAGTGCGATTCCTACCTGCATGGCATCTTGGCAAAGGAACTGATGCATGGCCAAATAGGCATAGTTTAAATTGACAGATCACAAAACCGGGGATAGGATGGGAATGAGTAGTGTAAAAACGTAATCCTCACCCGTACCATGGGCGCAACTGGCACATCCGAGCCTCGCGGCAGATCACAGCATTAATGTGAGACGAGCTCGTTCGATACACCTATGAATCGAATTCATCCTGACCAGAGAGACAAGTACCTTTGGTAGCCCGGGGAGTGGGATCCGAAGCCGACTGATCAGCTTCGTGATGAACGCGCTGGGGTAATGGATTTCTGATTGGAGCTATAATTTCCGTGATGAGTCCACGATGCATCACGCACAGCATGGAAGATTTGAAGGTCTAATTACCCACCCAGCTTGTTGAATCCCAGCATGTCGTCGTCCAGTGGACCAACGATCCAACAGACCGAAGGTGGTGTCCCTGCCAGTTTCTAGACGTGCTTGGTACTCACATGTTGCGATTCAAAGCTGTCGGCTTGGCCTTGCCCATCATTGCGACAGTGGTCACACTGTTTCGCCTGGCTGAGCGGATGCGCCAGCGTCGTCTGTGGCTAGATGATGCCTGGGCAGCGTTTGCCATGGTGTTGAACATCGTCTTCTTTGTGACAAACTATTTGTACTTGCATAATTACGGTAATGTCACTTTTCTTGTTTTCGCCACTCAGTGGTCGCTCACTGTGAAGAACTCTTACAGCGCAATACTCTCAAGCGGAAAACATTGGATTATATTATGTGTCTGTGTCTTTTACTCCAACAAATATTGTTACCTGTGCACTCACAAACTGTCCATAGGATCGTGCAAGGTTTTTGTTCAACTATATGGTGCGACCAGCCTAGTCCTCAAGTCATGCAATATCTCATACCGGCTTTAGGGCATCTAGGACCTCCATTCTATTCACTGTTATACGATTGACCAGCCGCGCCAGTGTACTAAGAAGAATTTTGCTGGTCATCTTTGCTGCTTTTATGGTGACTTGGGCGATCCTCTTTGCACAACCCTTCTGGATATGCGAATCAGAACCTGGTTGGAAATCGAACCCACGTCCTCAGTGCGACCTAGGAGAAAGTGTTGCCATCGCTCAAATGATCAGTAAGCCCGGATTTTTTTGGATCGAGGGTGCTGACCAGGACAATCTAACATGGTTGCATTTCAGCCGACATCATTGGCGACGCTCTTTTGATTGTAATACCCTGCCAGTTGATCTACAAAGTCAAGCTCAGTCGACCTCAAAAGATTCGAATCATCTCCATCTTTTCAGCGTCTGCGATCACCACGCTCGTCTGCCTCGTGCACGATTACTACGTCCTTACAAACGGTGGTCTCAAAGAGGCTATGGCTGCGGTGTTCGAGGTACGTTGTCGCCTTGTTGGCCATCTTGGCATAACGGGGACCTGGTTCCTTGCCTCTAGACATCCGTGGGCCTGATCGTGGCGAATCTGAGCGTCATCGTTGCATTCCTTTTCCGCATTAGCACCGAGGAAACCTCTACGTTTTCGCCCAAGGAGCTCAAGTCCGTCGTCACGTTTGGTTCGCAGCCAGTTCGGAAAAGGGTACAACACGAGTCTGTATATCCCGCTACCGTGGTCGGCATCGAGACTACGACAGTGATCCTCGACGACCTTGGTGCGTTTCCTTCCACAGGTAGGAAGGACTCTGGAAGTGGCAGTGATGTGGAGGCCCATATACCTACCAAACCAGGTCTGCTACCCGATGTTTGATGTGATTCTTTCCTGGGATGAAGGTATTTATCAACTTTCCCCTGGACCGCGCTATGAATACCCAGTCGCTTGACTAGTTCCTTTTCATTTTTATGTGCAGACACGTCGCCGCTTTCGTGCAGTTGTGATGTCCTTTATGAACGTCTAGCTGTCCATAAAATACCCGTCGCTCACAACTGTGATACTATGGATAATCCAAGAGATGCTAAGCAAAGATTCCCCAGGGGTTTCACAAGCAAGTGGGCCCAGTTGGGTTGCAACTTGGCATCTGCAGCGACATTATGACGAACAGAGCCTTATTTCTTCCACTCCTAGCGTTCCCCGCAGTTGCCGTTATCAGCGTAGATATTGACCGTCGCAAGTGTCTTCACAGATGACCACGTGCCCTTAACCTGTCTGATCACACCAAAGACCGGTCAGTCCGAGCACAACCCCATCGACACAGAGAATCCCAAACCTGTCAACAACACACCCTCTCGGTCTTCTATGCGAAACGGAGGGGCCTCCATAAACGGCTGCAATACGCGCACCACAAACTTGGTCTGCAAGTTGAGGAAACATTTGAGATGGGTCTCGTTCAAGAGTTGGACCACTCGCAGCGAGGATATTCTCAACGTCAGCTTTTCTAGCATCACGAAAAACTCTTTGAAATCTTGTTTTTTGGATTGAGACCAAGTCGCGTTGACGCCGAGATACGTGACCAACGGGAGGACAAAGGTTGGGTCAAAGCTCTCGAAGCAGAGCTCCGAAGTGATGGTAAACCGACGCAAACCTGGGCATGACTGTGCAAGCAGTTCCATGTGAGGTCCGATATTGAACGAAGCGACCTGAGGCACGTAAAAGTGGACCGAGACGAGTTGGGGGCCGTATACGCGCACTAGGTCTGCCCAATGAGAATGATTGAGGCAAAGGTCGACGATGAGTTCTTGGAGGGCGGGACACCTGGAACGGCGGGCAGGGTCAAGGTCTGAGTGTCGAAAGATAGAGTTGTGAGTTTCGCCAGAGTGAATGCTCCGCTGACGGAGGGTAGACACAGTGCCTAGAATATCCTCGTGCTCGAGCAGCTTGGACCAAACCAAGAATGGACAGTGGAGAACGCGGAGTTGGATGCACTTGGCAAGGAGCTCCGTGAGCAAGAGTGAGGTTGGCTGGAGTGGGTCCGAGGACCAATCAAGGACACGCAACGATCGTGCGGAATGGCGGAGCGCGTCTATAATGCTGTCCACAGTGTCCGTACGGTCAGTGTGCCAGGTTGTGGGGGCAAACACGGCGATGGCAAGATGGGGCATCTGTTTGATTATCCTAGATAAATGTCCAGTCTCGACGTCCGCATCCTCGGAGCGGTCACGAATGGCGACATCAAGTCGTTCGGTATATTCACCCAGCGGTCGTGTACTGACAATGGTGCCCTTGCCTGTTGCAGAATCCGCCAATGTGCGTGATAGTGACGCCAAGCAGCGTGTTAGACCGATGTAGACAGACTGGTAAAGAAAAGGTATAGCAAGGTGCCACCATTGCTTGCAGACGCGAACAAGTGCACGTTTAGTGATCAGTGCCTTTCGAAGGTCTGGGTGGTACCTCTTGTTGTAGACTGGGCCGATGAGAGTTGTGTGGGCGTAGATGTCAGGAATGAGAGTACCAGGGACATCCGTGGCATGATGAAAGATGCAAATCCAGACTTCGGGGGGAAGTAAAGAATGAGAAATAGTACGCTTGGGATGAGATTGCATGAAGGAGTACTCGTGAATAGGTTCAAAGCCCGATTGTCGATCGAACTGTAGAATGTTCAATCCAAGCACCGACGTTGTGATGGACGTCTTTGCAAAGCCGCGTGAACTTTGAGTTTGACCTTGAACATCAACCATGGAGAGGAACTACATCCTGGAGAGTGTCAATTTTTGCTGGGTATGTCATTCATTTTGTTCAGCTTGAAGCGCTTTTACTTTATCATTGAAGGTCTTCGTAAGTACTGTCTCAAAATCAGATCTTGGAGGACCGTTCGCTGACGAGGGAAAAAGGATGAAAAGCAGGGCATGGAGTTGCACAATGGGTCCTGTCTCTATTCCCGCGATCTAACTTTTTCGAACAGAAATTGCCATGGAGCGGAACCCGTTAATGTGGGATCATTCAAACCTCGAGGAGCGTACAACAGTACTTAATGTACAAATAGGTGAGCGCGTCAGAGATTGACTTTCTCGTTTCCATTTCTTGCAACAGCATCCAACAAGCGACGCGTTTTCACAGCGTCGTCCAATGTTGCATATCTACCTTCTTCGCCTTTGGCGAATTCAGCAAACTGCGCTGAAAGGAGACTCTGCAAATAATTTGTCGAGTCGATCTCGATCTCTTCGTCGTCGAGATAGAGCTTTGGTGGACGGATTTGGACAAAGACACCACCCGGCCCGACGCCCTCTACTCGAATAGACCCCGCATCGCCATGAATGACCCACACTAGTTGGTGACGTCCTGGGGTCGACGTGTATCCACCATGAAAGGACACGCTGAGAAGGGCTCCGTTTGCAAGCGTTCCGTGAAGTGCGATATGGTCTGGAGCGGTCGCGGTGATACTCTCGTCCGTTAGTGTTCCATCATCCTCTGCTAGCGTGACAGTAGGATACAAGGTTGATGTGGTGGCAGAAACAGTGGTCAGTTCGCTTCCAAGGACGTGAAGCAGGGTGACGAGATGGTGTCCAAGCCCGACATCAAGCAAAGAGCCACCTACAAGACAACGTTGTGAGCAAGTGCCCGAATGCTTGGAATAACCATTACCTGATGAACTGTCTGCAACGTAAGCAAAAGAACGCTTTACGATTGGTCCCCAGCATAATAACTCCTGGTGCGTGGCCCCGATCTACCAAATGGTTGTTGGATCAGTAAAGATCGGCTTGCCCACCAAAGGCACACGTACGACGCTGCACGACAACATTTTTCCGATCCTTCCGGACGCAATGAGTTCCTTTGCCTGGATAATCCTCTAGTAATGAAAACATGGCAAGGGACCAACCGACCTTGTTCAATATTGGCGACTGTCTGCCTTGGAGGCCGACTATACTCCTCACTCCACTCTTACGCGCCACATCAGCAAGCTCCTGGGTTTCTTGAGAACTCTTCCCTGCCGGCCATTCGATGAAGAACGGCTTCTTGGCCTGAATGACAGGCAGGAGCGCTTGCCTATGCTGTGGTGCCTTGACGGCGACGATGACAAAGTCAACGTCGGGGTCGTTGGCAATCTGGCTGGTGTCGCCGTGGTAGGCCTTGACGGGGTACCCTGTCTCTTTAGAAAGGCGCTCAGCAGATGCCCGCGCAGATGCCTCGTTCGTGGTCGACACGGCCACAATGCGGTAGGTATTTCCGAGACTTTGGAGCGCGGGCTCGAGGACTCTAGCCCACCCGGTCGTACTGAGACCAATGAAGCCGACGTTGATCGGGTGTGACATGCTATGAACTCAAATGTGAGACAATCCAGAAATCTGGGCTTCTGGCTATTAAAGTGCTTCAGGATATCTAGCAGATGAACCTGTTGCGGTGCTCACATGCTGCTCGGACATGAAACATGGAGCCGTTGAAAGTGAAACATCGGATATCAAAGTCGAGGATAGCCCCCACTGTGAACCGACGGTACTGACAAAGGATTCTGCGTTACTCATGATGCAACGTGTGAATTGCTGCGGTGGCATATGAATAGTACTGCTGGCGGTGAATCACACAAGTATATCAGCACTGTTGAATATTCGCTCGCTTGCTCACCAGCATCGCTGTGTGTATCGAAAGCTCGAAAGTTGAGTACTTGGCAAGTCACCTGCATTCGGTAGTCTTGAGTCGTGGGAATCTGTCCAACTTGTCTCAGTCCACAATCATGAAAACGCACAGCTTGAAAGTTCTCGGGGTTCAAGTATAGCGAGGACGAGAGCATTCACAAACTGGAAACTACGAAATGTCATCGATGTCGTCCCTCGCAGCGTTCAAATCTATCAAGGTCTTTAATTACGACTACGCGTACTTGGATAGCGGCGCGCCTGATTCCACAAACTACACGACATGGGTCATATTTCATGGTATGGGATTCAATGGAGGTGCGTATCTTCCGATTTCCCTCGCAGAAATACAACTGTAGTAACATTGTGCAGCCATCTTTGAAAAGTTTCTCCCCCTGGCGCATGCATACAATCTCCGCATCGTCAGTGTAAACAGACGCGGTTATCCGCCTTCGAGTGTGTTTCAAGAGGACGAGTTAAGTGGCATCGGACATGGAAAAAAGATAGAAGAGGCGACGCCTTTTTATCGTGGTCAAGGAGCCGAAATCGCCACTTTTCTTTCCCAGTTTGCGACAGAGCAAGACATCCCGTTGGCTGATCAAAGTAGCTCTACTGGCGGGATCGTCCTGATCGGCTGGTCTCTTGGAACGATACACGCGCTTTCTGTCTTGGCTTTTGCCGACGAATTGTCAAATGACCTCCGGTTGACGCTTGGGAAATACTTTCATACACTTTTACTCCATGGTGAGACTGCTTCTCACCTGACGCTATGGTTCGCATTGATTGATCCCTTTTAGACACAACCTTGGCTGCGCTCGCGGTGGCGATCCCAGAGAAACAGGATCTCACTTTATTGACCGAGCCCGACGATGGCAAGCGGTTTGACGCCTTCTTTTACTGGATCACCGGGTATTTCACACACAAGAGCATCACATCGGGCAACGTTGACGACCTCGAGTTCAATATTCCTTCCGAGCTCCCACATTCGCTGCGCGAGCTTTCGGATGAGCAACGTGCCAGGTACTTGAATCGGGAAGCATGCGGATTAGCCGGCTGTGATGGGAAGGTGAACTATTGTGACTTTGCCGTATTCGCTGTCATGGTCAAACATGCCTTGTTTGACAAGGCCCGTGCGGCACGGTTCCCCAATGTACGTGTGCGGTACATGGGCAGTGGAGAGAGCCCTGGGATATTGGTTTGGCCGCTGTGGGTGTTGCAAAAGCACCTGGAGGATCCAAGGGAACTGTATGGGTCTGACGCGGAAAAGGCGAGGGACGTCAAGATTGTGCACCATGCGGAGGGAAACCATTTTGTCTTTTGGGATCATCCAGAGAAAGCGATTCAGCAGTTCAAGTCTTCTATCGACTCGTGGGCTCTGTAACGAAAGACAATGTAAATCATGTACTCTACTCTCCAAGGGTGTAAAGTACTTAGTTTTGTCGAGGCACAACTGCATATGTATATGTATATGAACACTCAGCATTACTGAGCTTGCTTTCCTATGCCACAACTCGGTAGCGAATCAGGAATTTCAGCGCGAACATCTGGCTTTCTATAATACACCTTTAGCTACTCACTCGCTGAGATACATTGCACCTGCGCGTGAGTAAATCATATTCTGGATTTCAGATGGCAAAACAAAGAGTCTAGGCCACTTCATATCACGGCATCACGAGCCTGAGGTCTTGTCTCCTACCAGAAACGCTCGCTGGATCACGCACAGCGTTGTTCTGTGACAACATGATATAAGGCATGTTTTTTCTCAGCGGGCCAGGCTTCCAGTAGGGCACCGAACCATCGTGGCATGGCCGATGTAGAGGATGTGAAATGGAATGATCGGAGTGCTGGAACGCTTTCCAGCTATCATAATCGCATGCTTCGGTCAGATATGGCGACCGCCAGTCTCACCAAAACCAATCCGAACGTGCCACGCGTGCCTGCGGCCAACCACCTATTCCATCACAACTATCAGTGCATGTGCACAGTTACCTGGCCCACGAAACCAACGTTGACCTGGAGTGACGTGCTATTAGCTCAAACATGGAGACAGCCTGGCATCTTGGAGCTCCGGCTATTAAAAATCCTGCGATGAATTGTCATCCGGTACGTAGCTAGAAAAAAAACCTGTTGCAGCACTCTCGCTGCTCGGACATGAAACATTGTAAATGAATGCTATTGAGAGTGAAACATTCGAGTCCGATAGCCCACATTGTAAACCGACGGATATTGACAAAGGGTTCCGCACTTGCTGAGTATTTGCACATGCAGCATTGCCACTGGCAAGTGAATAGCACAAGTATATCAGTGCTGTTGAAAAGGCATTCGCTGCCACTCACTGGCAGAACGATCGCTACGCCCGAGTCTGCATTTGGTAATCTTTAATGATGGGTCGTGGGAAGCTGTCCAACTTGTCTCAGTCCACAATGAAACGCACAGCTCGCGAGCTTTCCAGATTTAAGCGGCGAGGACGAGAGCGTTTATGAACCCGAAACTAAAAAAATGCCGTCTCCCACAGCGTTCAAATCTATCAAGGTCTTTGACTACGACTATGCGTACTTGGATAGCGGAGCACCCGATTCTGCAAACTACACAACGTGGGTCATATTCCATGGGATGGGATTTCATGGAGGTACGCATATTTCGATTTGCCTCGCAGAAGCACAGAAATACTGAGTAAGATTGATTTGCGCTGCAGCCGTCTATGAGAAACTTCTCCCTCTGGCACACACGCATAATCTCCGCATCGTCAGTGTAAATAGACGTGGATATCCACCTTCAAGTGGGTTCCAAGAGGACGAGCTGAGCGAGATAGGGTATGGAAAAAAGATAGAAGAAGCGGGGCCCTTTTACTGTGGTCAAGGAGCTGAAATTGCCACTTTTCTTGTTCAGTTTGCGACGGAGCAAGACATCCCGTTGGCCGATCCAAGCAAATCTACTGGTGGGATCGTCCTGATCGGCTGGTCTCTCGGAACGATACACGTACTTTCTGTCTTGGCATTTGCCGACGAATTGCCAGGTGACATCCTTTCGACGCTTGGGAAATACCTTCATGCACTTTTACTCCATGGTGAGACCGCTTTTCACTACCATGGTCCACATTACAGAAATCGATTCCTAGACATGAATACAACCATGCTCGGGATGCCGCACCCAGAGAAACAAGATCTCACTGTTTTTGTCGAGCCCGATGCTCGCAAGCGCCTCGATGGCTTCTTTGACTGGGTCACTGGGTATTTCACACACAAGAGCATCACGTCGGGGAACATTGACGACCTCGAGTTCAACACGCCTTCCAACCTCCCGCATTCATTACGCGAGCTCTCCTACGCGCAACGTGCCGAATACATGAATCTGGACGCATACGCGTCTGCCAGCTGTGATGGCAAGTTGGTCTATTGCGACCTCACCGTGTTCTCTACCATCGTCAAGCGCGCCTTGTTCGACAAAGTCCGTGCGGAATGGTTACCCAACGTACGCGTGCGGTACATGAGTAGCGGGGCGAGCCCGGGGATGATGATATGGCCGCTGTGGGTGTTGCAAAAGCATCTGGAGGACCCAAAGGCATCGTACGGGCCTGACGCGGAAAAGGCGAGGGACGTCAAGATTATACACCAGACAGAGGGGAACCATTTTGTCTTTTGGGATCATCCGGAGAAGGCTATTCAGCAGTTCAAGTCTTCTGTCAATCTCTGCGATAGGACCGCAGGCAACTTGATAGTGTAAATCATGTACTCTACCTTGGAAATGTGAGCTGGTTTTGTTGAGGCGCAGGACAGTTATTCCTATCGGTTTAGATACTCATAGTCACAATGACCAAGCGAGCTGCCTTGACCTGTCGAATCACACAAAAGACTGATCAGTCCAAGTACAAACACATCGACATGTACAGGGAATCTAAAACCCGTCAACAACACACAGTCACAGTATAGAACGGCCATGGACCAAAAATGGTTGCAATACGCACACAGCAAACTTGGTATAGAAGTTGCGAGATCGGTCTCGTTCAGGAGCTGGACCACTTGCAGCTAATGGCGGTCTTTTTCGACGTAAGCTCTAGAGCCACAAAAATTCCTTGTTTCTTTTGGATCGGGACCAAGGTGCAGAGGGAAAGACGAAACTTGGATGAATAGGGTCGGAATGGAACCCCAAAGTCACGGTCAAACGACACAAGTTGGGGAACATTGTCTCTGCAAGCAGTTCCATGCAAGGTCCGACATCGACCGAGAAGAGGGGATGCACGGAAAATTGAACTGCATACTCGGAGTAAGGCTTCCAGTTAGGCATCAGGAAAATATCGCATTTTAATGTTACCGAAGCATTTCGGCTAACCAGAACACTACCGACGCTTACTTTCTCCGCTACCAAAGCTTTTCGGCTAACTGGTGGCAGCAGTGCTACCAGAACTTGTAGCCAAAATAGTAAAACTAGTACAGAATAGTAAAGTTAGTAAAGAAAAATAGTAAAACTAGTAGTTCCTGTAGCTATTTTCGCGCTACCGAGCAACTATTTCTATCATTTTATCTATTTGCTGAAATGGCACTCATGTGATTTGTTGGTATAATCCTTTGCATTTGGATCTACATACATACAACAGGTAGTACTAGTATAAACAGTCTCGTAGGTCACAACCGTTGCTGCAGCCACCACCGCTATCGACGGCGTGCGTCCCTCGTCTTCGCCATGGTGGTGGTGATGGTGGTGGTGATGGTGCGTGCTCGCGCTCGCGCTCACTGTCATTATCGTTGTCGATGTGGTGGTAGTGCGCTGTTGCGCATCCCTCGCCCTCGGCACCGTCTTTGTGGTAGCGTCATCGTCGTCGTAGTGGTGCGCCGTTGCGCGCGCATCCCTCGCTGTCGTTGTTGATACGCACAGTTGCGCCTCCACGCTTGTGCGCCATCACGCGTCCTCGATGCTGTCTTCGTCGCTGTGGAAGAGGGGGCCGCTGCATCCCCCGGCTGTTGCTATCCTGTAGTGGTGGTGCGCCGTTACGTCCCATCGACCTCGCCGGTGTCGTCATGGTAGAGGTGGGAGAGCCGTTGAGCACGCCGTCGTCATTGTCATCATCGTGGTAATGGTGCTGGTGGTGCTGCGTTCCCCTCGCCGTCGCCCTCCTGTGGTGGTGCGCCATTGCGTTCCATCGCCGTCGCTGTTGTGATAATGGTGGGAGGATCATTGCGCCCCCCTCGCTGTCGTAGGGATGGTGGTGGTGCACAGTTGCACTCCATCGCCCTAACCGTCGTCGTCATCGTGGGGTTGTTTGTGCGCTTGCGCTGCCCTCGCTGTCATCGTCGCTGTGATGGTGGGTACGCCGTTTCGCCCTCGCCCTCGTCGTCGTCGTCGGTGTGGTGGTGGTGGTTGGGCAGGTGATGAGCGCGCCATTTCAACGCCCTCGTCGGTCGCCCTCGCAATTCAGTTCGTCGTCGGTGTTGTAATGGTGGTGCACTGTTGCATTTCGTCGCCATCGCTGTCGTCGTCATGGGGGTGGGCGAGCAGTTGCGCCACACTCGTCGTTGGTGGTACGTGCGTCGTCGGATGGCCCTCACCGTCCTTGTCATCACCAGCGTTGTGGTGGTGGTGTGCCGCTGCGTTCCATTGCCCTCGCCATCGTCGTCATGTCGCTGGGAATGTCGCTGAGCTGCTCCGTTGTCATTGTGCGGCCGTAGGATGGTGTGTGGGCAATGCGCCGCCCTCGTCATACTGGTAGTGGCCTGGCGACGCTGCTCCCCCGTTGTTGTCGTCGTCGCTGAGGTGGTTGGCGCGCTGTCGCGTACCCATGTTTACGCCGTTGTCGTGAGTGGTGGTGGTGTGAGTCTGTGAGAAGAGGCGGGTCGGACTTGTTCTTCGCTAACATGAAAATAGGACTGGCAGTGCTGTAGTTGACCGAAACGCATCGGTAAGTAGAGAAATAGTTGCAATTCACCGAAAAGCTTCGGTAATGGGCATGTTAATTCCTGATGTAGGAAGCAGTGTGTTTGGTGACCGATGTAAACAGCTGGTAGAGATGCGCATTTGGTGATCAGCACCACCCGGAGTTTTGTGTGGTACCTCTCACCGTAGACGTCGGAACCGATGAGGCTTGTATGGGCGTAGATACCAGGAATGAAAGTACCAGGCCTGGACATCCATCGCATGATGTTGAAAGACCTCGAAAGGAAGTAAAGAAGTACACCGAGTCGGACAAGACCATGAACCGAAGGGTTCTGCACTGGCACAGTGTTAGCATATGCAGCTGTACTGCTGCGGTGGCATATGGCAGTGGGTATATTGAACCCACAACATCTCTTGGTGTGACTACACATTTGGCAACCTTGACTAATTCTCGAGTCAGAGTTGCCTAAGTTGCTTGTCCCAATCCACAATGACGACTCAACGCACAGCCCGCAGGCTTTCAAGATTTAAGCATAGCGAGGACGAGAGCATTGCATTGTAAACCCCAAACTACGAAATGCCCATGCCATCCCTCGCAGCCTTCAAATCTATCAAGGTCTTTGGTTACGCCGAGTACGCATACTTGGATAGCGGAGCACCTGATTGTACAAGCTACACGACATGGGTAATAATCCATGGAATGGGATTTAATGGAGGTAAGCATCCCCCGATTTCCATTGCAGAGAGATGGGCACACTGATCTTGATTTGCACTCCAGCCGTCTTTGAGAAGCTTCTCCCTCTGGCACACGCACACAATCTCCGCATCGTCAGTGTAAACAGACGCGGGTATCCGCCTTCGAGTGGGTTCCAAGAGGACGAGTTAAGTGGGATAGGACATGGAAAAAAGATAGAAGAGGCGACGCCCTTTTACCGTGGCCAAGGAACTGAAATCGCCACTTTTCTTGCCCAATTTGCTACAGAGCAAGATATCCCGTTGGCCGATCCAAGCAGCTCTACTGGGGGAATCGTCCTCATCGGCTGGTCTCTCGGAACGATACATGTGCTTTCTGTCTTGGCATTTGCCGACGAATTGCCAGGTGACATCCTTTTGACGCTTGGGAAATACCTTCATACATTTTTACTCCATGGTGAGACCGATTTTTACCACGTTCCGCTATAGTAATCGACTCCTAGACATAAATACAACCTTTCTCGGGCTACCGTACCCAGAGAAACAAGAACTGGCCCTATTTGTCGAGCCCGACACCCGCAAGCGCTTTGACGGCTTCTTTGACTGGATCACCGGGTACTTTGCACACAAAAGCATCACATCGGGCAACATTGATGATCTCGAATTCAACGCCCCTTCCGACCTCCCGCATTCGTTACGTGAGCTTTCCTACGAGCAACGTGCCAAATACACGGATCTGGGTGCATACGCGTCTGCCAGCTGCGATGGCAAATTGGTCTATTGTGACCTCACCGTGTTCTCTACCATCGTCAAGCGTGCCTTGTTCGATAAAGCTCGTGCTCAACAGTTGCCCAATGTGCGCGTGCGGTACATGGGTAGCGGAGAGAGCCCGGGGATGTTGATATGGCCGCTGTGGGTGTTGCAAAAGCATCTAGAGGATCCAAGGGATTTGTACGGGCCTGACGCAGAGAAGGCGAGGGATGTCAAGATCAAGTACCAAGCGGAGGGAAACCATTTTGTTTTTTGGAATCACCCGGAGAAGGCTATTCAACAATTCAAGTCCACCATCAACTTGTAGTCCTTGCGCTAGGATTGCGCGGAAGATGACGTATATACTTCAGAAACATTTAGATGAAATTGTAGATCGGCCCATCACTTTATCTCTTTGTTGTTCGGCCGTCATGAACAGACGTCGCAATGATTCATTTGAAGAACATCATAAGGGACAAAACAACGATAGCAACGTCCCACAAATTCGAGCGAGAAGCGTGACATCGTGGGATAACGGACCTCAGTACAAGCATCCTTGGCCCGCGCAGCGCATGCGTCTTTGCTAGGCTGATGACAAGAGACCTAAAGACGTCACTGATGTGGCAGATGAACTTCACGTTCGCAGACTTGTTACTCTCCCGTGAGTCGAGCTACTCATCGTGGCGGGAAATCGCAAAGTCTCTGAAACAGGTATATTGTTGTTTCGGCGTGGCATATTCCTTTCCATGCCCTCCGAAGAATGTACTATAAGATGTCAGTGAACACGATGTGGCGTCATCGTTACAGAAAACTCTACCTGAAAAAGAGACCGACAAACTCTGTGGGAGATGGAGCAGCCTTGTTCGTGTTCTTGACGCGCCGAGCGACATCTCTATAAAAGATATCCGAGCGGTTGATTGCTAGCGATCCATCAACAAAGAGCTCAAAAATCCCGTCGTTTTGTCCTGGTGTATTGAGAACGACGTTTTGTTGGAGGCGTGTCCAGTCTCCAGCCGTAAAGTTGAAAGCGCCTCTGCCGACGGAGAATCCGTAGTTGGCATCGCATACTGATCCCGCAGCCTCACACAAGGATGCGGTCTGCTTGTCCTTGGGGGCATACTGTAAACAAACGTCATCTATCAAACCCAGCGTAGAGATCAAGCAGGGAGAGTCGCACCAGGTAAAGTTCTCCGACGCCTTGCGGGCGCCACATCAAACGCGTGCTAAAGCAATCACGAGCCGAGGCTCCACCCGAGCATCCTGTATGTCCCCCAAATAATCCTGGCAATTTCCCCCCCTTGACCCAATCAAAGCCGATCGGGAAGAAGACGCTGTATTCCAGCGTGACGTTTCGCGCACCTCCTAGGTTGAGCGGGGAAGCGTAGAAATCCGCGCCACCCTCGGGCTTGCTGCCAGGATTGACAGAGTGAGCTGGGTAAACGAGCTGTAGGAACGTGGACGCGGTTGTGCTGTTGGGAAGAGAAGAATTGGGGGTTCGAAGGAATGTGGAAGATGGGGAGATGTCCTTGATTGGGACTTGGGCAACGATGTGGAGGTTTCGTTGGCCACTGGGAAAATAGGTGACGTTGAACGCAGAGAGGTCGGTTATTTGCCGGGGTGGAGCCCATAATGTACGGTCGTCCCAGGAAGGAGAAGGGGAAGTGGTCACCGTCGCAGTCGCGGTCACAACGACAGTGACAGTACTGGTTGAAGGGGTAGCAAAAGTCGTCTCAAACGCGGTTGCAACCTCGGTCACAAAGATGGTAGAGGTAGGGAGTGATAGAAGTGAGCCGGAGGATGAAGAGGAATTAGCACTGAATGTGGGAGTAAGCTGTGAGGGAGTGACGTTAGCTAGATTCGAAAGCGTGGTTGAAACAAAAGATTGAGATGGTGCGGTAGGGACCTGCGAGAAACTGGTGTTAGTGGCGTTGTTCTGTATCAAGTCAAACGTCATATGGGATTGGCTAGAAACGGCCGGAGCTGCAGGAGCTTTGTAGGCGACCAGCGCCAGAATAAAAAGGCGCGGAAGCATCCCCCAAAGACTACTAGTAGGAGTGGATAGCGATGAAATGTTGGCACGTCCTGGACGAAATCCATGCTGTGTTGCGGTTGCGATCCAGACCACAGGTCAAAGGCATTGTCGCAGACTGGAAAAAGAACGAAATTGACTGGTTCACTTGTGAGAGAAAATGAACCGTTTCCATATTCCCAACGTAGAGAACAGGAGGTCCGATACACATGGTTTCATTCATCAAACCTAGTCACTTACATGCGGTGGCGTAGATGGTCCAAAAGCAAAAGCTCAGTAAATATAGCTAGTCGAGAGCTCCTACCTCTGGCAATGGCGGTGGTCGTCCAAAGTAGTTCTTGTCAGAAGTTCATGGGTGGCAGAAGACAAGAGGCTTATGTAACCAACTTACTGCTTCTTGGTAGTTCACCACAACCTCGACTTTACATCCTCCTCATATCTCATGTCTCTAGAAGGCCATGATTTTTGACATATTCACAGTCACATTTCGCCTTTTATTCGCTTCTCTGCTTTGGAAAGATTCAGAGCATTTGCGGGCTCAACAGCCTCGACTGTCCTTTCACCTCAGACACGAACATGCAGTCACGAACACTTCACGCGTCGTCTTCTCTGACGTCGGTCCATCTCAGCTCCTGTCGCATTCGCTGAGCACGCCCGCAGACCCGTACACCTACGACGTAGACACTTCTCGTCTGTCCACACATCGACCCTCCTCATACGCCGCCTTTCATGATGCTCGCCTTCGCTCCATGTTGCGTGGGCAGAACGACGCCACCCTGTGGCACGAAGAAGAGGTCCTTGGGCCTGACGTGACCGACCGGGAGTCACTGCTGTCTCTCGCAAAGATGTCTTATAACGCTTACAGCGCGAGTGCAGATGCTGATTGGTACAGCATCGAGGGGTTCAACAAGGCAAGTCATCCTTTTTCGTTTCACCCTTGTGATATTCTCAACTTTTACGCAGACGGTACCCGTGGGATGGGAACCCGAGGATGATGGCCTTCGTGGTCATGTTTTTGTCTCCGAAGACAAATCCACCGTAGTTCTCTCTATCAAAGGCACATCTGCTGGCTGGATCACTGGTGGTGGTGGTCCGACTGTACGGAAGGACAAGTTGAATGACAACCTGCTCTTTTCCTGTTGTTGTGCTCGTGTGGGTCCAACGTGGAGCACCGTTTGTGGATGCTACAAGGGATCAGGGAAGTGCAGTCAACAATGCATAGAGAGCGCACTTCAAGATGACGATTTATACTATTCGGTTGGAATCGTAAGTAACTCCCTTCTTCGGACTCGCCAGTTCTAACTTTTTGTAGCAATTATATAATAATCTTACTTACATGTACCCGAATTCTAACATCTGGATCATTGGTACGTATTCCGTATATTTTCATGCCCATTCGGTATTCACATGGATATGTAGGCCATTCATTGGGTGGATCTCTTGCCTCCCTCGTCGGAGTTACCTTTGGTGCACCCGTTGTCGCATTTGAAGCACCAGCCGAGAAGCTAGCAGCTACTCGATTACATCTTCCTTCCCCTGTACGTTTGAATCTTGATTTGCATGCATTGTACGGCTTACGCTCCCTCAAAGCCATCTACCCAGCATATTACTCATATTATACATACAGCAGATCCGATAGCCATGGGTGTGTGTACTGGTGTTACGTCTAGCTGTTCAATCGCGGGATATGCAATGGAGACGAGGTGAGCAGTCAGGATCGCCCGTAGGAGCTAACTGACGGCAAAATGTCCAGGTGTCACCTTGGCAAGGTCGTGCTGTATGACACGGTCACCAAGCTGAAATGGGGGGTAGACATTCGAACACACTCAATACGAGAAGTCGTCGAACGTTTGCTGTCTCAGAACCTTGAGTGGGCTGATGAACCTCCACCGGATGATGACGAAGCGAGTTCGCAAATGAGCTGGCCCTGGTGGGGTAGCGGTGACAAGGATAAGGACAAGGATAAGGATACCGAGAAAGTGATACTTCCAGTACCCATGGCGAAAGAAGAAGTGGATTGTGTGGTGCGTCTCCGTTTCGCATTGTTTTGTTTCGATCGTAGGAAGGGTGAATTATACTCACGGTGACGGCAGGACTGCTTCAACTGGGAATATGGTGAATGGGAGGATTAGATCAGGGATGCATGTGCTACTTGCCCTCAGGACTCAATTAATAATGAGACTTGGGAGTCATCTTTTCCGTTAAAGAACCGACGCGTTGGCTCGATTGTCGATCTCACGTGCGCTCTTTCCAAGTGCTCAGATTCTTTGGGTGCATTTCGATACTAAGCACAATTCATCCATTTTGATCAGTTTCCTTTCACCCTCCCCCCTCGATGAGTAGTGGGTTCTCGGTAGAGTTACCTTTGGCGAGCTTATTTTCCAGGTAGGTTTGAAGACCAAAATACCGTTTATTCAACCACAATCCCTGCACATACAGAACACTACAAAACCCTTGCGAACCAACAGAAGACGAAAGCATTTATATGCCACCTTGTACAAAAACTGGGCAAGATTTATCTTGCAACTTATTAACTTAAAGGGTGATGGGGGAGCAGCCAATAGTGACCAGCCCGCCGTTCTGTTTACGGAAAACGATCAGTCCCATACGCATGCGATCCGATTTTTCAAAAAGCTTCACGCACAAAGGTGTTACCGTTGCAACAGACGGGCTCCTGAGTGCAGGAGGTGCTGCTGTCGACGTTTCCGGAACAGGTGAGACCCACGAGGCCCGTCACCGAGCCAGAGTTGACGCCGAACAAGTTGAGGAGGACGGTGGTCACCGGGTTGCTCGACTAGAGCGTGGGCCACGGTGAGTGTGGAGCACGAGAGGGCGAGAAACGGGCATCTTACGGTGGTGACACTGTTGCAGCACTGGAGCGTGCCAGTGTTGCACTCGCTGGTTCCCTGGCGGGCTTCGATGGCGTTGGGTGCGGCGGCAACGGCTGCGACGAGGGCAGCGATGGGGAGAAGGCTGGAGATGCGGAAGTACATTTTCGAGAGGATGTGTGTTTTGAGAAGCGATGAGAAGCTGTTGTGCTGGTGGTGAGTTGCTCTACGGCTCACCTTTTTATACGACGGAGAGGGGGGCTTGGTCATCCCTCTCCTGCTGCAATCTCTGCACACAGCCCTATTTCCTAGCAAACATGGGTATGCAACGAGGGCAAAGTGGTCGGGGCGAGGTCAGGCGTGCCTATCATTCTGTGATGAAGGCGAAAAAAAGACCAAGTGTCGTGACCTGCGAGCCATTGCCCGTTGATATTTTGGTCGACAGGAACGTAGTCCAACACGCGGTGAAAGCAGCCCTAGCCCGCTCTCAGAGGTCTCACGGAGGACACTAGAAATTAGCTAGGCGACCACCGTCGTGCAGTCGTCACGATACCTGTCTGACCTCCCTTCTACAGGGGCTTCAACAAGAGCAAACAGACTAGCTCGTTAGCCAAGACCATGAGCGCCTGGTTCATTGAGATATCAGTACCAGGGGCCAACGATCAAAATGTAACGTACGTGAATACCTCACCTTGGGGCGGGGAAACTCATGTGCCTCGGTCTGGCCGCCCTCAGATCAGAAAACTGTCAATGCTCTGGACAATGAGCGTTGCAGGCAAAATAAACGCAGATCACGGGCGTGTCAACTGACCGACCCTACCCATCGGCCGATTGCAGCCAGAGCTGAGCGTTGATTCCCTCACAAGTCGCCCGGAAAGTCGTGGTCTAGGTCGGCTACGTAAACCAAACACCACGTTCATTTCTCGCTGGCCGGCCAGGTACCTGCCATTCAGTGGGAGCGTAAGAATGTGGGGGTGATTGTGCGGTCAACACGAGCGTCATGGACTGGTGACTTGATCCAAGTGCCTACGGTGCAAGATTTACCCGTGTGCCGTGGTATAACCCACGCACCGGCGCGTACCACCATCCTCCCGGAAGGTTTTAGGATTATATTGCCATGTCCAGGTATGAATCCCACCTAGAATTGAGCTTCAAAAGTGCGTACTCGACCGGCTGGTTCTTGGTGTTCATTGTGGATACGAATCCAACTCTTCCTTTTTTTGGTCGTCCTGGATCAGTGCCTTTTTGATCGTTTGGTCTTTTTCTTCAAGGATACATCATAACGCGGATGCGATGCAAAGCACTGTCCAGCTTGCCAAGCCTCTCCAAGCCCGTTCAACGAAGCCGCGTTCCTATCAGAAGACATTCTAGCATTCGAGGGCAAACTTCATTTACTCTGAGCGTTGTTGGTGGCGTAGGCGTAACAGGCGACGTGCACGAAAAGACCTGGGGTGCATACCCCGTCGTGACAGGATAGGAATGAATGTCATGGCGCTGTGAAATGGCTGGGCTTGCTGAGTATACTGGTGCGTGAGCCTACATGTCGCGTCGCAGACCATCGCCCATAGTTGGTGTGTGTCGATCGGACATACTCGTTGAAAGGGGGGGATGGGTGATGTAGCGTCACATAGGTGGCCGTCCTCGGGCCCTCGACATCCTTTCGATCGCACGCGGCATGAGAACAGTGGAACGGGTGAGTCAGACACGTCACATAGACACCAAGCAACTCTAATTGATCCGATCTATAATCAGTTGACCATATCTATATTCTCTTTCAATCGAGCGTTGCATCAATCGAGGCGGACTCGAAAAGGCGACTAACCAATCCATTCAAACAAACATAGACCCCGTACACGTGTACATACAGAACACCACAAGAACCCGTATAGATCACCAGAAAACGAAACCCTTAGAGAACGACCATAAAGACGTATCCTTTAACTTTAACGACTTAGAGGGTGACGGGGGAGCATCCAATAGTGACCAGCCCGCCGTTCTGCGTGCGGAGAATGATCAGCCCCGCCCGTTTCGATGCATGCGACCACACGGGGACGAAAAGTGTCGACTTACAAAGGTGTTACCGTTGCAGCAGACGGGCTCCTGGGTGCAGGAGGAGCTGCTCGCCACATTGTTGGAACAGGTGAGTCCCACGAGACCCGTAATCGAACCAAGATTGGCTCCGAATAATTCGAGGAGGGCGGTCACCACTGGGTTGCTCGCCTAGAGTCCGAAATGTTGTCAGCACACATGGTGAGAGCGTAAGAAGAGAAGATATTACAGTAGTGACGCTGTTGCAGCACTGGAGCGTGCCAGTGTTGCACTCGCTGGTCCCGCCGTTGCGGGCGTCGATGGCGTTGGGTGCGGCGGCAACGACTGCGACAAGGGCAGCGATGGGGAGAAGGCTGGAGATGCGGAAGTACATTTTCGAGAGGTAAAGTGAAAGATGTGCGTTCGAAAGGCGATGTGAAGCTGTTATGCTGAAGATGAGCTGTTCTAGGACTCACCTTTTATACTATGAGGACCGTTCTGTCATCCTAATCCATTGTGATTCCTGTGCTCCCACTATGCATGCAGATGAGAAGGGATCCTGCGTACCTATCTGTCACTCTGTCACGCAAGGCAACAAGGCTTGAAATATCCGCCACTTACGAGTGTCCTGGCTAGGTACCTCGTACAGCACTGCCCGTCAATACTTGGCCTAGTGGAACGCGCTGGCTGACAGGGCAGACATGACCTGTTCCCCCAACAGGGACTCAGGGGAACAAGATGGAAAAACGTGACCTATCATGATGGTGCAGTGATATACCGGCGCCCATATGTGACGATGGGTAATACAACACCCGCGATGTGGGGTTTCCTGTGAGTGTGATATGATAGACGCCCACCAGCTAGGGCAGTCGGGAAAATTTAGTTCGTGTGCTAGGAAACGAAAAAGAGGCACCATCGACTGACCCTCGCTGCAGACGGTGTGAAAGCCAACAAGTACCTTAATCTGAACCATTATGACGAGCCTGCTCCTACTGGTCGTGGTGGACCAGACCGCGATAGATTGGAACTTGATGTGTCTGGGTGCTCTTCCCAAGAATGGCGATCAAAGCCAGTACGAACTCGTTGGAGAAATGCGAAATGCACGATCGCAGACCTGGGCATTCACTTGGGCATCCATCGATGGCAACGACGGCTCTGCAACAGCGCCGAGTTTTTGCAACTTGTCGTGCTTGGCCAGAGGATCCATGTTGCATTGGCTGTACTAGGATTATTCCTTTGTTGAATATCGAGGGAACCGTCCTAGTGCGCACTGCACAATACACTCACCAGGTCCCTCGTCGTGATTCCCGATGTTGGGCGGGATAGTAGAAGACGTTTCCCACGCCCTTCCCCCTACGTCTCACTCTCTCGCACATTTCGAACAATATATCCAAGTCATTTTGATATCAGTCAATCCGTGCTAATGGAGATCAAGGCAGAGAAAGAGGATCACAGAGCTGGGATGTGTTGATGGCATATACCAACGGCAGGAATAGTAGGAAACGTGAATGGATGCCTACATCAGAACGAGAATCATCAGGCGAGAAAATGCTGCATTTTCGGACCACACAAGGACAAAAATGTTTGGACTAACCTATGTGTTATCGAAGGAACACCGCTGGAAGCGACGCACCGAGAGGAGCTCGTCGAAGCGGTGGATTAACATAATACCAACAAAATCAAAAGGCCAGGTGCGAAAGAACAGAGTCACTATATGTCAGGGAGATGATGGAATAGAGATATGATGAAGATCGTTAGCCGATCAACTCTAAACATGCCTTTTTTGGCATGCCAACTTGCGAGCCTAGCAATCAAATGAGGACATCTGGGAAGACGTCAAGGTGTCGTCCAAGCTCCAAGTGATCAGCCATTCATCGTAACGTTGGTAACTGAAATGCAGAACTAGCGTCGCTCGTCGTGGTAAAAGTCATCCCGCATCCATGGTCAGCAGTGGCCACTTGGCATGATTTCGTCCGCAGCCGACAGTTTACCTTTTAAATCGATCCGGATAATTTGGAGTGCATGTCAAACCGTTCACCTTGAAATGAACTTTGCCAATTGACGTACTTTTCACAGACGCATGTAACTCTACAATTCAAACGCGGATTCCGACTGCACGCGATAACCATTCACGATCACATGTCAAATTCCAAGACGCGCCAACGTGAACCTATTGTCAACACGACCGATTTCTTTCCCGAGAATAGAAAATATAAACATGGCGGGAATACGCAGGCATCCCTGCGCCGACTTAAAGGGTGATGGAGTTGCAGTCAAGCGTGAGGAGTCCGCCCTGTCGGATAAAACGTTGTCAAGAGATGATGCGCTTGCGCGATCAACTTACGCCGTAGACATTGTTACAGCACACGGCGCTCTGGCTGCAGGATCCACCAACAATGTTGGTGCAGGTGAGCCCGGCCAGGACAGGGACGATCGGAAGAACGACGCCGAGAATACCAGCGAGCTCCGTGACAGCCGCATTGTTGGACTGTGAGAATGTGATGAGCTATGGATTGCTGATAGCAAGGGGGGTAGATGTCTCACCTCGAGAGTCTGTTCGCAGCAAAATTGGTTGCTGTTATTGCAGGAGCCGCCGTCGCGAGCCGCGAGATCATTCGGCATCGCACTGGCGACTGAGGCAAGGGCGACGATGGGGAGGAGAGTGAAGAAGCGGGCAAACATATCTAATAGATGTGTTGGTTTGTAGAACTGAGAATTCGATGAGAGGTTTTTTTTGCTGGATGGTCAGACAGCCTGCTGCCCCCCATTTTATACTGCAGAGTATCAGTGATATGGTTTGTTGTTTTGATGAATAAAAGATTGATGCGCACCAGGGAATGAACACATGAGGTAAACGTGAAACAATGCGCCCGCAGGTGACAGAACTGAGAATGTAATCACCGCAAGGTGATCGATACGGAGGCGGTCTTTTTTATTTTATTTTATTATTCCATGAGAAACACCGCTGGTGCCACCGAGGCAGGAATGCGCAAATTGCTCTCAATCGGCGCGGCAGCCGGATACGTACGGGCAAAGTGGAGCCAAGGATGGATCTAGATCGGGCATCCCAGAATGCGCAGCCGCGATAGTGATTGTGTCAGAACTAAGACACGAGTGATCGAAACGTCGAACGTTGAATTTGAATATTGGACCACTAGAGGATGTAGCGATCACTGACACCAGAACAAAGAAAGGTAGGACTCGCATTGCGCTCCACGGAGATTCACAGCCGGGGAAAAGTGGAAGAGCCCCAAACCATGAGAGAGCTGAGAACAAGCTGATACAGGTATCCACCACATATTGAAATATGCCGGCAGAGTTGGACAGATCGGGATACAAAAAAGGTTCGAGGTCTTCCTCCTACCGTGATGCTCGACCACATATCTAACGTACGTTTTTTCAGGGACGAGAACGTCAGGATGGAGTTCAACCCCTTGGAATGCTTGCTCACTAGCGATTTGAAGACATCGGATTTGAATTTTATCCTCATTCGTTGGTTCAGAACCTAAAGGAATGAATATATCCTCACTGATAGACTCTAGACTTGCCGTTAATGAAGAGTACAGTGATGCACTGATGGCACCATCAGTAGGATATCGGACAGTGGCGATTTTCATCTCACTTGTTCGAACAAGGATACCAAATTTGGTGCTCTCTCAACTACCGTAAAGTCGCGCGCCTTTCAATCACCGAGTGTTCCTGTTGCAACGCCTTCAACGCCTCATGAAAATTCTTTCAAACCGTGCAGACCGCAAAGCCTGAAAATTTCCCAGTAGCCAAGGTTTTTGAGAGAGGCGTGAGTTCCGCGTTGGGCCGTTTGTTCGCACGATTCATGGATCATGAGACATTCGAGCGTATGTACTACCGGATTCGACGTTTCATCAATGTTCAATGAGCGCGGAAAAATAGTGGGGAGCTTGTTGAATTGAAACGGTGTTTGTCTTGGACCAGATCACTGACATCACTCCAGAACAACGATTGATCTGAGAATGCGACTGACGGTAATTGATGTAGCCTGTGGAGCAGAAAGCACACTTTTGAGCATCCGAAGACCATGACCTCGTGATGTCGGTAGCTGTCCAGATGTAGTCCTCGCGGCCCTGCTGGCCATATGATGGCCGTCACCTCTCACCGCGTGTTGCTGCTTCTAGTGATCCGAATGGAAGAACCGAAACGCAGCATACTCCGTTGTCAAAACGAAGACATTGAGCCGGTCAAGGACGACACGCACATGTACCGGAAACACCTACCAGGTATATATGTTCTACCGATACAATTCTGTTGGAAACCGCAGTCAGTGGGTGACCGGACGCAACCGTTTCTATCTGTGTGATGAGTTCAGCAACGAACGGAGAATTCCCATGTGTCTCAACATCGTTCGACAATCAGAGTTTTGAAAGTGAGATTGCAAGGTCATCAGTGGAGGAGCGGCGAGGATACTACTTTGCAGTACCACCCGGATCCCGTGACGAACGCCGTGAACTGCCAATGCCATAAACTATGACAATAAGCGCACCAACTGTGTCAGAGAATATGAACCAGGGATCGGGCATATGCACTGATAAAGCGACAAAAGGGGATTGCCAAGCATCGACACTTTGAAGGATTTGATCTGGACCCTATAGTCACTGGTTTCGAGACAGAAAGGAATAGATGAGCTCGCCGTTTCCAGAAATTCCGTTGACATGCAAAGGATGACAATGACGGAGCAGCGCTGGCTTGGTGATCGGGGATGGTGCGCGAGCAAAAGTTTGGAACAATAGAAACCAGATTTGTGCTGACCAAGTCGTCCCTCGACGGAAATAATGGACACAGCATCGTCCTGGAAGAATGTAACATAACCAAGGACGTGACGCGCTGCCATGCATCATGATTGATCCCGAGAATTCAGCAGTGGACGGACAGGGGAGGCCAATGACTTGAAACGAAACAATGTCCGCCGCGTTTCCACTCAGGCCCCTGAATGCTAGGCACAGTATGACGCTCTGACGGAGGGAGGGTGGCCTAGCATGAATGGATAACCAACTGCGGAGATTGTGGTTGGGCTTGTACTAGTACCAATCCGTAGTTTGTAGCTTTTGAGGCCGCAGGAGCACGAGACGTTTCATGGGGTCAGCATGCGGTCGGCGGTAACATTGTCATATTTTTGAATCCAAGTCGGAGACAACGCGGGACAAGATTTGAGTTGCGGTGATGTTGCGAGGAACGTCATCAGGATCATATCTGTCGTGTCATCAGATGTAGCCTAACATGGAGACAGCTGGGGAAAGTGACAGGTGCATGATCGATTTGATCCATGATTTATCGGATGCTCCACGGTTAACAATTCAAAGTGGGGCGTGTGCGGGAGAATATGCTCGAGGTTCCCAGGCCATACACCCGCGAAGGCAAGGCAAACAATACCCATGGTCAACACACCCTTTGGCACCATCCCTTTCGACCTCGTACATCTTGCCCCGATGGTTGCAACTCGAGTTGACCGTGTAGGTTGGGGCAGTGTGCTACGCTCGTCTCCGGGTACGCTGAAGCCGAGATAGGGGCGCTATCCAATGTGTGTTTTCCTGCTCATGAATGTAATAAACGCCAATCCATTAAGCCATCCAAGCACCCCCGATATTGTTAATGAGGGTCTGGGTGATAGGCTATAAGGTAGCATGCGCGAGACTGAGGGTTCAGTGCCACATACGTTTGATGGCGTGTCCCTGGACGGACTACATGCACATGCGTTATAGGCAAGGGATGAACGAGTACTCGTTCTCGGTATAGTCGCCACATTCGCTAGAAGCTACTGTACTGCTAGGAATGTTATTGCTTGGGTAGATTGAGCAGCTCGAACGGCAATAACGAACACTGCGTACCGCACAACCGTTTTGTGTTTCCGTTTCCGAGTGCGACCTTCCACGAACGCAAGGCTTTCCGTCCGCTTCCCCAAGAGCACGGCTCAGACCAAATCCAGGATGAAGGAATGAAAGGGAAGGCGACACCCCACAGACTCGTTGGAAACAGAAGCCCGGCTGATTCTCCCCTTCGTGAGACTCATCTCACGAGTATGAATAACAGGCTTCAGTAAGAACACAGTCATAAAATACTGTAACCACCCATCCTCCATGTTTTCGTTGTGCTCGATGACAGCGAGCGTATTGTTAGTGGATAACCCACAGAGGTGTCCATTGAGGGTCAAAGCTACAGTGATGTGGGAATTCCGAGACGCGTGACTCGACGCGACCATTGAACGCTTCTCTTCATGCCACGGTATGCATCCCTATTTGCCCACCCGACATCGCTCACCCACATCCTCAGCCTCCGTGTCGAATTCACCAAAGAACACGATGTCTACCTCGTCAAGTACCTCGCCAGGTATTGTCCATCCAAACAGGGCCGCAGTGGACGCCAAATATACGAGCGTTTGGTCGACAACGTACGTGGGTTTGAAGCGCCTCTTTTTTTCTTCTCACCGCACGTGCAGGACCAGAAACTGTGGCCGTGGTCTGTGCATCACACCTCGCAGTCCTGGCGTGAACGCTACGTCAAGAACTCGAGTCACTTTGATGCCATGATCTCGAAACATCAAGCCAAGGACAGGGACAGGACGGACAGGACGCGAAAGAGAAGTTCTGGTACGATACCTACAGGGACACCTGAACAACGCACGAAACGCGCCAGGCTCGATACGAATGAGGAGGAGGACAGGGGAGAGGGACCCAGTGGGTGTGTCCCTGTCATACCATCGATGCCACAGACGTGACGATACTTTGCAGAGAGACACACACAGATGCACAAAACACAAAACCGAGCTCAAAACCAGCGTCGACATCGACGCCACAACCCGCGCCTGCGCCTGATGCTGGACCCTCCACTCCACAACGCCACCGTGCCGATACACACACGGCACTCGATACGGTCGACATCGCGCCCTCGTCGCCTAGTCGACAAGACCCGCCACCCATGGTCGACCAAACCCTAGCGACCAATTCCACAAGACAACTCAAAAAGCGGTCTCGTGCACCATCAGAGTTCTTTGCCTCGGAAACATCGTCGCCAAAGAAAGATCTAACTGCCAGCGTTGGTGGCTCCTCATCCCCTACTCGACCGCCCCCTACAACGAGTGCGGGTACTGATGGTGCCCCTGTCACTACTTATGCTCGCGCACCCCCACGCGTCGTGAACACATTTGGTGGCCAAGTATTGGTCGATCAAAAGGGTCATGTGCCGCGTCCATTTCCTGTAGACACAGCAGAGGAAGAGGAGGAAGAGGAAGAGAGTGAGGAAATGGAGGAAAAAGGTAATCAGAATAAAGAGGAAGAGGACACGACGCAATGGCCTCCCGTTCGTGCAAAGAAAAAGGAAGCAAGTCAACCAGACGCCAAGGCCGACGTGCATCATGCGTTCAGTCAACCTAAACCCCCATCACGGCCTTTACAAGTTCTCCACGCGTTCGAGCGACCCCAGCTTTCAGATCGACATGCTGTCGTTGCTCAGTTTTCCAACGGGGCAGGCGATGACCGCCATGGTGTAGTAGTCCTCCAGGTGGAGAGCGAGCGCCGCAAAGATACGGTCCAGAATGGCAAATCACCAGTCGAGCGTATCGCACCACCAGCACCAGCACCACCCTCTGATACTGTTTCAAAACCATCGTCCAAATCGAAATTTCTAGCGCCGCGCGCTTCGACAGACTCACCCTTCCGACTCGAGTCTTCAACAGGCAAGATGCGCCAACACGCTCCCCTTCCTCAACCACGGCGGCAACAACGAACAAAGTCGGCGCGTCATCCAACGCTGACACGCAACCGACGACAAGCGATGGAGAACGGGAAGAAAAAGGGGCGCGAAGACGAACAGGTACCCAGCGTTGATCTCGTCGCCCTCTCGTCCACATCGACGCGATCCCACTCACGTTCCTCGACGGGTGGATCAGTCCCCAAGAGGCCCCGTTGGTCTCTCCCCGCGATCGCACACGCGACCCCGCGGTTGCTGGCCGAACACTCTGGCTCGTCTGCAGGGTCAAGACCCGATTCGATATCAGGGATGCGGTCCGGATCGCCCTTTCGAGCACCCATTTTAGGGCTGGGTGATATCTGGCCACGCCCACGTGGACGTGCGTCGATACCGCTGCTGTACACGCCCTCGCCCGTCCGCTCGATCACCGCGGTCGCGACGGACGGTTCGGACGGCACGACACGTCCATCGCAGCCGCTGCGTCCAGTCGTGCCGCACGCTGCAGATGTGTCGTTGACGTCGTCGCACGGGCTGGCGACGCTGCTCGCGCACATGTCTGCGAACCACGGGTTGGCGCTCGACGTGGTCGAAGCGGTGTATGCCCGGGTCGGGAGTCTGAGCGAGGCGGATGAGGTGTTGTGTGGGATGCGGGAAGCGGCTAATGGATTTGGCGAGCGCGAGATTGAGCGACGGACGAGGGCGCGGCGGTGCCATGGAAAAGAGAAGGCGAGGGGCGGGGCGGCGTCGGAAGATGGGGAAGGATCAGAGTATTCGCCGCCAGAGACGAGTCGCGCGGCGATGTGGAAGCGCCGGTCGGAAATGGCGCGTCGTGCGGCGGAAGAAGGGGATGGTGGGGAAGAACGAGCGGTGGAAGAGGAACTCAGGGACGTGGATGGCGGCGAGGAAGAGATGGAGATGGTCCAGGAATTGTCCCAACGTATCTCGGCCCTGGAAGAAGCGCGCGACAGTGTGGACACGGACAGGAACGCACACACACGGTCGTCACAGATGGTGGCGGAGGCGTTGGTGGAATGCTTGCAAGCGCAGGCGCTGGAGAAGAGGATGGGACGGGGACAGTTCCGCAAGGACATTGTGAAGCGATTTATCTAGTGTTTTTATCCCAAAGACAATTGATATATTTCCATTATCAACCCTCTAGTGTACACGCAAGAAATCCAACGTAGATGATCAGAGCGGACTGGACATGCTTGAGCGGGATTTGTCGCCTTCCTTGTCCAGCCATTTGCTTTCAAAGTAGATGAATGTGACGACGATGTCGTCGAGGATATGGAAACCCTCTGGGGGAATAAAGAGCGACGAGGTGTATTTTCGTCGAAACCAAAAGCCGGTATGTGACTGTACAAAGGTAGCGACGTAGGCTGTCGAGGTGGCGCTGTGGGTCCGGAGAGGGACGAGCTTGGGACGTGTGTGCGAGTGAACAAGAAGGATGTCGGTTAGAGGGAGCGTACCTGTGGACGGGCGTCTCGAATCTGCCATTCATACACGAACCCGTCTGCGGCCGTGAAGCGCTCTGGACTGCCATGCACATCAAATGGCCGGGTGTGGAGGAGGGTGTGGGAGACATACGAGGTGTATATTCCTGACCTGGCCATGCGGACGTCTCTTGTCCCGACGACGAGCTGTACGCGGTCGTGTCTGAGTACGGGCCATTCGATGACACCGACTTGGAAGCGATCGCCTGAAGGGTCTGTGCGGGTGATGGTGGTCGTTGCGCGGCTGCCGTTGCGTGGCTGGGCATAGTACATTGTATCGGACGAGTAGACGGGCGGTGGGCTGGGTGTCCTGCTATCGTTGTGGTCACTGACGAGGACAAAGTCAGTGCGACGGGGGTCTTTCTTGGTCATCACGAGTCGAAAGGTCATGGGGGGGAACAAGGGGGGGTCATGCAAGCCACGATGCCATTGTCTGAGTCGTGTCAGGAGGGGCGCTCAGATTATGTCAGCATATACTATAGATCTGCACACCATGGCGGTGACCATCGCGACTGAGCAGTGTGGGTTCCCGCCATTCCCCACACCGCCAGTGGGCGTCGTGATTGTCCCGTTCAGCGAATTTAGACCTGCGGGGTATCGGCGCATCAAGGGTCCTTCTGGAAATGAAGTCGAGGTCGACGCATCAGCTGGGATACCGACGATCAAGGTGCTCAACGAGGAAGAAGTCAAACAGAAACGGAGGGAAAACAAGAAGCGAAAGACGGCGGGAACGGCGACAGACGCAGAGGGAAGACTCATTCCATGGTGGGAGGAATGGGACGTTGGCGAGGCATCGCGTACGATGAGCCAAGTGTCGTTTGAAAGGTAACCCATAGGCGATGTCTCAGGCTGATCCAAACTGAACACCGGATAGCCACACGCGATTCGAGGACCGGATATGTCTCGCCGCAGACGATTTCAGAGTGGGGCGAACCTGGCCCGAGATCGCACAGGGCGTCAGGCTCATGTGGGACCAGGTGGGTATCCTCATCGCGGTCAGAATAGCTGTTGATGTGATCTCCAGTTTCGTCTCTACATCGGACTCATATCCAGCATACCAGCATACAGAAAGATCAAGAACAAGGGTCAGGGTCAAGCAGACGGTCCAAGCAACCTCGGAGCAGCCTCTGACGAAGAAGGCGAGGTACCAAGAACGAAACAAACCAAGGTGGACATCGTCCAGGACTATCTCGAACAGACCGCGCTACCTGGAAAACAGCTCGAACCCAGTCAAGACGACGAGTCGACGGCGGAATCACAACGTCTCCGTGCCTTTCTGGGCGACATGGAGACGACCATCAAGGTGTTTCTGTCGTCATACATGCGCGACACTGGCCTGATCTGGTCAATGCGTTCTGTTCACACCACAATCTCATCTGATCAATCGACAGGACAGAGAAAAATTTACTCAACGCACCCATCATACTTCACTTTTTCTTACGCTTCATCCATCGCAACAAGGTGTTTGCTGATTCTATAGAACACGCGGAAAATCTCGAGCGAGCCATCTCTGTTGCCGCACTTGCCAGAAAAGAGTTGACAGCCACTGCCAAACTCGGACAGATGCTCCCTAGTCCTTTCGATATCGCATGCAAAGAATGTTGGGGCACGCAAGGTAATCTGAGCATTCAAATTTCAGCCAGTCTAGCCCCAGTCAATGTTACAGCAGTCCATAGTCGCGGAGATACCAATTCTGCGTTTGAAAAGGAACTCGAAAAAAACGATATCGAGATCGTCCCTTCCGACGTAGTTCTGGATTCGATCACCGCAAGACAGGTGATGGAGGATAATCTTGATACGGATCACCCCGTGCCTGTGACGACGATACCTGTGGCAGGCAATCCGTGGACGGCAGCTATACACGCAGAAGAATACACGACAGAGTCGTGGACAGACGTGTCTGTGCCGTGGTTGATGCAGTTCTTGGGTCCGACCGTGTTTCCGTTGGTGATGACGACGGGTATCGTCGAATATTCCACCCGGCGGGTACGCAATGTGATTGCACCTGGTGCAGGCATCGGTGCTCAGAACCACTCTGCTGTGGAGGAAGTGTTGGGGAAAATGTTCTTCAGGGTGGTGATGAGCCCGTGGGTGACCAGTGCGTCGGAGGAGACAGCGGATTTCCCAAAGCCGGTGATCGCCCCTGGGTCGAGAGGTGCTGTTATTGGAGAGATGATGCCAGATGGTATATTTGACGAGGTCGAGGGTGCATGGAATCCGTTTCAAGACGATCTCACGATCTTGGTGGACAAGACAGTGGCAAGCCAGATGGTGGTCGGCATGGGACTGTGTGGAACATGGGTGGAGATGGTAGCATCAAAGGGAGAGAACAAGGGGCATAGTTACTGGTACGTCGAGAGTCTCGTCGCGAGTTTCCCGAGCTATTACACGGAGGGGGAGAATGTAATCGAGGAGCGGGCCGAGGAGGAGGAAGACGACGAGGTGTAGAATTTAAGGTTGGGGTTTATGAGATCACCCTAACCCTAACCTAGATTCGGGGTTCGAAATTTCAGCCACAGAATTCTTTCTTTTCTTCTCCATGGTCGGACGCGACGACGACGCGCTCTTTGTAAAAGACGGTGCTCCGGTCAAGTTTTGCTTTCACAAAAGTGTAACACAAGGACGTAGTAGGATTACGCGCGACGTCGAGGTCGGTTTCTGCTCCGTTTCGTAGTCATTCGCTCACTTGACACGCTCAGCGACACGGGGGCCGGGTCGTCGCCAACGAACGCAGTGCAAATGTTCTTCTCGTAGATGAGCAAGAGGACCTCGATTTTCTACGCCGTCGATACTATTCTTCTACGGAACTCTATCGTTTGTGTATCTACGTCGAACCACGTGGGTTCGTCCAGACCTGCATTCGCTCTGGAACGTACCATCACTCTGGGCCAGTCAAACAGGGAATGCCGGGTCGTGCACCTGGTCATGGGCGAAGACCGTGCGTGTGCGCCATCTCGTAGTACTTGGCTGACACGTCCATAGACGGATCGCGTTCACGGAAGAGGACAGGGACCATTTGGCGTTTTATCTCGCGACGCGATGTCCGACGCGCGACGGTCGGATGGGCAACAACGCCTACAAGGACCTCGAGCGGTTGGTCCGTATCGCGCTTTTTGAATTGACCCGTCTCTCACGTGCATCTAGGGCCAGACGGACGATCCGACCTGGGCGTGGGCGAAGCGACACACGTTTCATTCGTGGCGGGAGCATTACAAGATGCATGCGCGGATCATGGATGCGCGTATTGAACATTATATTGGGCGGTTAAAGGGCGTTGGACATCATTTTGGACATGATCCGCGTTCGCATGATCATCGAAATTTGCAGCGAGAGTTTGTAGAGGAGGAAGAAGAGGACGAGGACGAGGAGGAACAGCAGGAGAGTATAGGGGAACGGGATACTCGAACGAATCCGGTACCGAGACGACGGGACGAAGCTGCGCATCGATACCTTGCGCGTCGTGAACGCGGTCTAGTGACTTTTGAGGATGAAGACGAGGATGTACAGCGAGAGGGAGAGGGAGAAATCCCTATTCAAGGGCCGCAACGAGTCAAACGCCACCATGCTCGTCCTGATGCAAGACGTGAACCTGACCATCAGGAGGCACAAGCAAAGAAAGCGCGTGTTTCAGATGCGTTATCGCAAACATCTGACGAAGCTGACAGTGACGAGAGCGCCTCGGTGCAGGAGGAAGAAAGCATGGAGTCGCAAGATTCAGAAGAAATCGAGGGTAGTGATCTCTTTGGTGATCGCATGTATGAGGATGAACGACGGTTTGATTTTGGCGATGAACAGTGAGTGTTGGTTCACAAGACGATGTTTGTCTGCGAGACTCATGGACATGCGTCGTGATAGGATTGACTTTCCGATGCCATATTCCCCGAGAGCTAGTCCGACTCGCGAGGGTCCACCGCCTTCTACTCAGGCAACGCTCGTTGCTTCACCTCAGCGCGTTGGGAAAGAACCAGCCTCGACAGGCATGGAAACACATGCTCCGATGCTTCCACCCCCACCGACCTTCCCGAGTAGCACACAGCAAACGTTGGTCACGGCTGATGAACAGGGTGTCCCCGTACACGCGCGTGGTGCTGCAGCTGTTGAGATACCTACCCGAGCACGATCACAGTCCGTTGAACCCAAGTCCCACGTGCCACGTCAACGAGAGGACAAGGGAAGGGGGAGATTGGAGGAGATTAAATTGACGAGTGACGAAGAGGAAAGCGAGGACGAAGACAGAGAGATTGGCGTGGTGTCGACCACCGGTGCTGTTTCGGCTCAGGATGAGATGACAGTGGAGGGGTTGCTTGAAGGGAGCGTCGAGGCAACCGAGGATGAGGACGATATCATCACGGAGTTGCCGCGATTCCAGGAGATAGAAATTGGGGTTGACCCATCGGATTCGGATGATGCGGAGACGCATGGATCTCTGGTTCGGGGCTCTGTCGTTGAGCCTCCTCAGATTCGTTCAAAGACCATACCGCACATCAGTCCTCGTCGAACACGGTCAGCTACTCGTGCAGCATCAGCCCAGCCTGTAGCACTAAAGACGACGGCTCAGGTCAAGGAAAGGGGAAAAAGATAGTCTTGTAATACCATACATGCTAAGCTAATACCAAATGTACTAGTGATTTGACGCACGGACCCACTACCCAAAACGGGCGCAACTGCGAGCCTCACTCCTTCTCCAACGCGTCCACTCGTTCTCGATTTCGATCGTGCGGCCCGTCAACCAAATTTATTCGCTCGTACAAGTCATGACTAACGTATCCGCAGGCTCAAAGCGATCCTGGGAGGGCCACCACCACCACGGCGAGGATGGGCGTGCTCGTTCGCCAAATGCTCTGCCGTACAAGCGACAGAGAGGGAGGGACGAAGGAAGGTGGCGAGAAGAAAAGCGTAGCAAACGGGACTATCGCTCGAGGGAGCGGGAACGGGACAGAGAAAGAGAAAGAGAAAGAGACGCGAGGAGGACTCGCGAGCACAGCAGAGACCGAGATCGACACGACGCCCGCGAGAGAGACCATCGACGGCGAGACGACGAGCGACGTCGAACACCCGCCGTTGAAAAGCCCTCTTTTACCAACGGTCGTCCCCCACCTCCACCGCAGCAACAGCCCGACTCGGACAGGGAAGAAGGCGAGTGAGTGATGTTTCTTTTTTTTTTTTTCACTTGTATCATGTCTCATGCGTGGCTTTTTCAAGGATATCGCCTCGCTCACCACCAAGACCGCCTTCTCGGAGCCCTTTGCATAGGCAGCCAGAGCCACCACGGGTAGAGCGTCCACAGCCCTCACCACCCAAACCCAAACCGGAGCTTGAGCTCGAGCTCGAAACAGACATGGCAGCATCCGAGGAAGCCTCTCGTGCAGCTCGCCGTGCACGCAGACAGGCCATCCTCGCAAAGTATACCGGGATCGCGAGTAATATGCAGAGCATCAGCCCGAGCCCGGGTCCACCAAGCAGTGCGGTTCAACCGCCTCAGCGTGTTTCCTCCATTTCTGATCTGCCATCTCAGCCCCACAGTGCCGTCGACGCTTCCGTTGTACAGGGCGAGTCGGTGACGAGAATGCGACATGGGTCGTTGAGTGGGTCTTCTTGTGCTCATGTGCGATTGCGCCTGACGTCTTCTTTCTCTTTGATAAAGGTAAACGCGATTCGGCGTCCCCGGCGCCTGATCCGGGAGCGTTTGAATTGGCAAAGGATGAAGACGAGGGACAAGCATGTACGAATGCGCAAGCACAGGATGGGACCGGTGAACAGATCTCTGCTGCTGATTACGATCCTAGCCTGGACCGTCGTGAAGATGCCCGTATGCGCGCATACAATGACCAACAGATGGATGTTGACGTCGAGGAAGTAGAGGAGGAGGAAGACGAAGACGACGTTGACGACATGTTCGCGATCGCAGCCTCGGAGAAGAAGAAGAAGAAGAGGGTCAAAAAGGTCAAAAAGGTTGTGGTACGTCGCTCGTCGTTGATTGTATGCGCATTATATTGACGTCTTTATTTTTTTCTGCAGAGACCGGCTGCTCCAGCACTGATCACGACAACGCTGGATTCTGCATCCGATCCAGAGGGTTATTATCAAGTCATTCTTGGTGAGCAGCTAGACGGTGGTCGTTATCAAGTCTTTTCGTCTCTTGGAAAGGGCATGTTTGCAAACGTCGTTCGCGCTCGCGTCCTCCAAGATGCGGGTGAGAGTGGTAGAGAGGTGGCGATCAAGATTATCAGGAGCCAAGAGTCCATGTGTGTGCCCTACCCATTTTTCCTGTTTCGTTACTGATCCTTGTTCAGGCACCGTGCTGGGTTGAAAGAGGTTCAGATACTGAACAAACTAAAACAAGCCGATCCGGATGATAGGAAACACATTGTTCGCTTAGAGAGAACGTTTGAGCATCGTGGGCACCTTTGTCTCGTTTTTGAGTCACTGAGGTGCGTTATCGTGGTCGCCGCTCTTGCCTTTTACGTTATTGATGAAGGGCACCAGTATGAATCTCAGGGACGTTGTAAAACGGTTTGGCAAAGACGTTGGCCTGAACATCAAGGCCGTAAGGGCCTATACACATCAGCTCTTTCTTTCCCTGAGTCTGCTCAAGAAGACCAACATCATGCACGCGGACATCAAGCCTGATAATATATTGGTGCGTTCTGCCATGGCATGACATGTGTCAGTACGTCAACGACAGATACAGGTAAACGAGCAAAAGACGCTCCTAAAGTTGTGCGATTTAGGTTCTGCGTCTGATGCCTCTGAGAACGACATCACGCCTTACCTAGTCAGTCGTTTCTATCGTGCCCCTGAGATCAGTACGTCGCCCTAGACTGCTTGGGTTCGGATCTAACACACGCTCTAGTCCTCGGAGTCCCGTATGATCCGGCGCTCGATGTCTGGTCTATCGGATGCACGCTTTACGAACTGTACACTGGCAAAATTCTTTTTCCCGGACGCTCAAACAACCAAATGCTCTTACTCATGATGGAGCTCAAGGGCCGATTCAACGCCAAGATGATCAAAAAGGCTAAATTTGGTGACTTGTACTTTGACGAGCAGGGTGGGTTTGAGAGCGTAGAGACTGACCGTGTCACTGGCGCCGTACGTACCGTCACACTGTGCGAAGCAAGACACTGACGTTCGTTTAGAACGTGGTACGCAAAGTCCATATCTCAAAGCCATCGCGGGATCTGCGTTCGCGCTTGATGCCGCCGTCGTCGGTGAAGATGAAGGACGAGGAGATGAAGCTGGTGTTGTCGTTTGTGGACTTGTTGGACAAGTGTTTGGCGCTCGATCCGTCGCGTCGGTTGACACCCAAGGAGGCGCTCGTCCATCCGTTTATTAGGGGGTGAATACCTGATTATCTTAATGTCTGTCTTTTTTTTCTCTGTATTTATCATCTTTGTTCGAGGGTGTCTTTTGTGCGTCTTGGGATTGTGCAAAAGTGTGTCTGCTACAGCGACACTGACCGGCTATGGCGAGTGCTTCTGTCTAAAAGGCACTAGATTGTGCGAGCGCACAGGATGGGTACGTGATGTATGCCACGCTGGATTGCATTCCCAAAGCCAGTGGCTAGACTCGTTATACTTTCGCCGTCTCTTTCATCAGTATAT
>JBBPTN010000111.1:0-51444 GCA_038094075.1 Xerocomus spinulosus | reverse complement strand
TTTGTAGCCAAGAGTGTGTAACTTATTTCGTCCAACTATGACTAAGCAGAATTCCCACACACTCGGACACTACACAGCAGACAGTTCAGATTAGTGAAACATTGCAACGGTTTTTGAGGTCACTGTATGCTATATCACTGTATGTTCTATCATTATTCCTATTGTTATGCTAGGCCCAGGTAGGGACTAACATAGGGCTTGGAAGAACAAAGCATAGAGAGTTCTGGGGTTCTGGGTCTTGAACATTAATGAGAGCGATAAGTCTATAATGAAGGTGAGGAGCCAATGAGTCTGAATGTTTGAGAGAAAACTCCAAGCAACATAACAAGGAGGGCCTGAGTTCAAGTGAATCTGGAATAAGAACTTAGGCAACAAATGTGAAAGTTCACAGAGGATGGATTCATGCTATCATAAGACAAGGTGGAAGTCCAAGCAGATCAAGCTTGGGACCCCTTCTGTATCATACTCTGCTACTTATACAAATTACTGAGGTATGGGAAAATAGAATGTAAAAGGGAAAGAAGCTATCATATGATACAAAGAAATAATATAATTGGATGGCGATATATTCAATGGAAGGGTAAAGGAATATTATGGAAAGAAGAGTCTGTGTTGGAACAGACTTTGACTAAGAAAGAGAACATAAGCATCTGTGTTGGAATGGATTGAGACATAAGCAGGATTGTTAATGTTAGGATGGCAGATACGTCCAATAAAGGAAAAAGAATAATGTGGTGAAGAAACAAGCAAGAAATCATAACATGTTACGCTGAATGCACACTTGTGTTATTCCACAACCTCTCAATGGTTGGACACTCACGAAGAGGTCAACAGAATCCGTCGAGCTAGGAGACCAAGGCAATGACTGAGCAACAGAGACAGAGATTCTGAGATAAACTCAGAAGACAAGGACAGAGACAAGGCGAGACTCAGAGAATCCTGAGAACAGAGAGGACACAAGAAATGTGTATGATTGCACAGATCAAGTATGGGAGAATATAGTACAGGGCAGTGGGGTATTTATACTATAAGATGCACAGCATGGAATAGTATGGAATGCGATGGAATCAGAAGGAACACTAAGCAGAGATGAGAGACACTGCTGCGGAGATATTGTTCAAGATTTACTACAGCAAGAAAAAGAAAGAAATGAACAAGACAACAAAGTAAGCAGACGAAACAGAACAGTATCTAGATATAAGAAAGTTGTAACATTACCCCCTTACTACATCGAAGGTTTCCCTAAACTTCGGACCCAAGAACCAGGAATCAATCCCAACTTGGGTTGGGAGGAGGGGTTCCCATGGGACTATGCATCCAGGCTTCATCAGCCAATTCATCAGCAAGCTCCTGGTCAATAGGAGAGGGGGTATCACGAGTCCAGCCATGTTCTACAAGAGTGGTGGTAGGAGAAGATTCAGCCACCTCCAAAGTGTGAATAAGTTGAGACATATCAGCGCCTTCCATGCTTTCCTCTCGGGGTTCATAGATCTCTCCTTCTTCAGGTTCGATTTCTATGTTATCCTCTCCTTCGACGGGGATACAAGGAGGTAGTATGATTGAAGAACAAGGGGGAGGAATGGGAATGGGCAAAATAGTTGGAGGGCTGTCGTGAGACACAGGTTCACCACGATAATTGGTGTGAACAGGGTGGAAGTGATTTGGACAATGAGATTCCATGTGAACAGGGCCGTTCCGATTGCAGTAGCGGCATAGATACCAGGGACAGTCTTTGGAATAATGGCCTAAGCAGCGGCAGGTGAAGCAAGTTTCTGAGTAGTGGGGATGCGTAGATAGCAGAGGCTCCTGGGAATTCCACCAGGCCATCTGTTGATCGAAGACTACTTCCTTGGCAGGAGAGAGTGGGGAGGATGAAGCTGATTCTTGTGCCCTAGAGGTAGCAGGGGGGGTGTTGTCAGGAGGAGAAGGGGGATAGTTGTGAAGGTCAAGCTGAATAAAAGAAATAACATCACGAAAACGAAGTTCGTCAAGAGCTACTAGGATATTTTCTGCTTGTTCTGAGATAGAGTGTCGGATAAAATGAGGAAGTCCTTCAAAGGTGTAAGAGTCACTGGCTATACAATGAATGATATTTAATCTGGTTTGAATGACTTGGTTTTCAAGGTAAAAGCGAACCAAAAGATCAATGGGGGAATCTTGATCAATGAGGAAATCAAGGCAACGAATGAAGGCAGGGTCAGAAAGAGAATTGGCAATGGCCAAAAGGTCAAGACTAATGCGTAGGTTGCCCATGCGACGAGCAGTGAAAGGGAGAGAAGGCATTTGAAAAGAGGGAAGAGGGAGTACTTAACAAGATTCAAAAGAGGGAGGAGGAGAGTCCAAGGGTCCTGGTGAAGCAAAGGACAAGGAGGGAGATGCAGGAGGTAAGAACGGTTCTGGGGTAGGAACTGGAACAATGAGAACGTCCAGTCTAGCAAGGTTGCGGAGGAGATATCATTGATAAGCAAAAGCAACTGTGGCAAAGACCAGCAGAATACTTCCTATAGCGGCGAGGGCGAGAGCAATGTACACAGCAATGTTCAAGGAAGAGAGGATCACGGCGGAATGACCAGGGAGCATACAACTGAAAAGAGCTAGAAAGGGTGGATGAAGAGGGATAGTCTAAGCATTCTGGGGGCATATAACAGAGGGAAAAAACTTTGAGGAGGAGCCTCACGAAGATATCACAGCGTCTCAAGGTTGATGCCCATCATCGCAGTCGATGGAGTTTCTTATAGGAGGAGAGGATGGACTTGGCGTGGCGGAGATTAGCTTCAGGTTCCCATGTATTTTCGGATGATGCATAGCCTTTCCATGCGGTCAGGTACTTGTATCGGCCAGGGAATCCCCAATGTGTGAGAATAGCTTCTACTTCATATTCTTCTTCGTCATCAATCACGTTAGGAGGGGGTCTAGAGAAGGAGGGACCATGTGCATCAGTTTGTTTGAACGGCGATAGAAGAGAAGCATGGAAGACATCATGAATTTTCCATGTGGGTGGGAGTTTCAGGCAGTATGACAACGGAGATAGAACCTGAGAAATCTCAAAGGGTCCATGGCGTTTGGGTGCAAGTTTCCTAGAAGGGTAGGGTATACAGAGATTGGTAGCTTCAAGCCAAACCTTATCTCCAACCTTCCAGGGCGAAAAGGAGCAAGTGGAGTGACAAGTCATCACTGCTCTGGCTAGGTCATGTGCAGCTAGGGCTTCTTGTCTGGCTTTGGCAAGAGAGTCTAATTGATCGGAGAGGGCAGGGAGGAAGGTTTTACTGAGAGTGGGATATGCTCTAGGTTCATAACCAAGGAGGAGTGAGAATGGAGATACCTTGGTGGAGCTATGGGGGACAGAGTTATGATGGAATTCGGCAGTAGTAAGGAAGTTTGCCCAAGTGTGGGGATTGTTGAAGCAAAAGATGCAAAGATATGTTTCAAGCTCTTGATTGGTTCGTTCGGTCTGACCATCAGTTTAGGGGTGATATGCTGTGGAGAGGCGAATGTCGTATTGTAGAAGTCTTGCTAGCTCCTGGGTGAATGCAGATGCGAACTGTGGGCCTCTGTCAGATATGATGGAATCATGGAGACCAAACCGTTTGAACACATTGTCAAAGAAGAGCTTTGCAACTCCAGCCGCATCGATGGTTTTGTTGCAAGGAAGGAGAATTACCCCCTTCGTAAGCCCATGGTCTACCATGACCATGATAGAGTCAAACTCAGAGGAGAGTGAAAGGTCGGTGACGAGATCGACAGAGAGCTGTTTGAAAGGGAGTGAGGAGGAGGACAGGATGGGAGAGACAGGGGGAACGACAGGGTGGGTGTTAACCTTGGATTACTGGCAGATAGCACAACCAGCGACGAAATTGCGTACAAAGGTGGCCAGGCCAGGCCACCAGAAGTCCCTTTCTACCAGGGCTTTCTACCAGGGCTTTGGTGTGAAATTGACCAGCATGACCAGTGGTGGGTGATGAATGCAAAGAATGGAGCAGAGAGGATCATTGCTCAGGAGGGATATAAAGACGACCTTGGAAGTATAACTTGTTATCTTTGAAAGACCAGTCTGCAAGGGATGACCAAGGGAAGAGGGGAGAATTATCCTGTAACACAGCGATAGCCCATAAAACCAAGGGATCTGATGTGGAGGATGACTGGATGTGGCACATGAGGGAAGAATCTAGGGCAGAGATGATGGCTGGGTCGGAGAGGATAGGTGCGAAGTTGTCTTGAGAGGTGTCAATGGAGTCCTTGCACGAAAGAGCATTTGCAGGGCCCATCTGAGTACCTTGAGTGACTTTCCAGAGAATATCAAAGTCCTGCATGAAGAGCAACCAACAAGCTTGGCAATGAGACAGCTTCCTGGGATCCTTTAAATATGAAAGGTTCTTGTGATCAGTGAGGACGGTGACTGGGTGAGCTATTCCAAGGAGGTAGTGACACCATTCTTCCAATGCGAGAATGACAGCCAGAAGTTCACGATCGTAGATATCATAGTTCTGCTCAGCAGGGCTAAAGGTCTTAGAGAAATAAGCGCAGGGGTGGAGGTCACCATTAACATCAGGTTGGAGAAGTACTGCACCAGCAGCAAGGAGGGAGGCATTGGTCATGAGGGAGAATGGCTTAGAGGGGTCAGGGAGCAAGAGGACAGGAGCAGAGGAAAATGAAGACTTGAGAGAGGAGAAAGCTCGCTCTTGGAGAGGGGTCCAAGCCCAAGGTTCATTCTTGTGTGTGAGGAGGACAAGAGGGGTGACAACATTGGAGAAATTGGGGATAAACTTGTGGTAGAAGTTGGCAAAACCTAAGAAGCTACGAATGCCTTTCACAGAGGTTGGTGGTTTCCATTCAGCGATTGCCTTGAGTTTGACAGGATCCATCTCAACAACCCCTTGTCCAATGATCATGCCAAGGTATTCCATCTTGGGGGTGTCAAACAAACATTTGCTGATCTTAAGCGATAGTCCATGTTCCCTAAGACATTGGAAGATGTGAAGGGTACACTCATGGTGCAGAGCGAGGTCTCCATTGGTGTGGATGCCAATGTTGTCCATGTAGATCTTTAGCCAGCCTTCTGCAATGATGTCGGCGAAAATATGATTCATAAAGCTTTGGAATGTCGGGGGGGCATTGTTAAAGCCAAAAAACATGACTGTGGGTTCAAAGAGGCCAAGAGGGGTGATAAACACAGCTTTCCATTGGTCTTCTTCCCAAATGCGAATGTTATTATAGCCCCACCGGATATCGAGCTTAGTGAATAGTGTGGAGTCCTTCATATCATTGATGAGATCAGAGACGAGAGGGAGGGGGTAGGCATTGTGAATGGTGTGGGAGTTGAGATATCTGTAGTTTTGGCAAGGACGAAGGGGGTACCATCCTTCTTTGGGACAAAGAAGAAGGGTGAGGCTTGGGGGGATTTGGATGGGATGATGCGACCAGTCTTAAGGTTCTTGTCGATAAAGTCTTTGCAGGCCTGTTTCTCAGCAGGATTGAGAGGGTAGACCTTGGCAATCTTGGGGATAAAAGACAGCTTGAGTTCAATGACATGGTCGTAGGGGCAGTGAGGAGGTAAAGCTTCAAATGTTTTCTCAGAGAAGATGTCAGCATAGTCCTTGCACCACTCTGGAACCTCTTGTTCCTTAGGTGCTTCTTGCTGCACCAGTTGAGTAGAAACAGTGATGTGATTGATATTCAAAGTGGGGGAATGAGTGATGGTGATGATCTTGTCTGTCCAATCGATAGCAGGGTTCCATTTCTTCAACCAGGGCATTCCAAGGATGACCTGGTGTTTGCCCAAAGAGGTGACCATGAGCTGGATGTCATCAGCAAAGAAGGGAAATATAGCTTTGGCGGAGATGGTGAATTTGATGGCCCCTTTGTGATTCAGGGTTCCATCCACATTGTATGCAGTGATGGGGCGAGAGAGACGACGGATGGAGGTGTGGAGATGAGGGACGAGTTTAGAGTCTATGAAGTTTCCAGTTGCTCCACTGTCCACAAGAGCAATGGCATTGACGCTTTGGGATTTGTTTTGTAGGCAAACTGGGAGGTGCAAAGTTTGTTCATTGAGTAGTCCTACAAGTACATGATGGGAAGAGGACGTTGAAACATCTTCCCTTTCTAAAAATCCAAAGTGTCCACTATGGTGATATTTTCTTTGTTCAAGTTCTCAAAGCAGAGCTTAAGAGTTTAAAGGATTTTGTCTTCCTTTTTTCCGGAGGAGCAGAGTTGATTAACATAGGCATCGAGCGTAGATTGCTTGGTCATGGCAGAAGGAGTCATAGGGGGAGGGGACACAACAGGAGGGGTAGCATCCATGGCTTGGACATTCTGAGGGCGAGGCTTGTTGAAGGGGAATGCCCTGCATTGAAGGGCATTGTGGCCAGGCTTGCGACAGCGGAAACATAGTCCCTTCTTAATACACTTGGCCTTCTCGATGGGAGTCATTTTGGACACCTTGATAGCATCCACATCTATAGCATTAGGATCATAGGCAGCAGAGGAGGAGGAAGAAGGGAAAAAAGTGGTGGAAGATCTTCCCTTCCCTAGGTTATCAATGTGAGCAAGTTGAGTATGGAAGACCTTGGCCTTTTCAATCCAAGTCTTCACCTCCTTAGGTACTGGAATGATGTTGAGAATGGCCATGATGATCTTCACGTCCATTCCATCACTTAGAAAGTGGGTGAGGGTGTCATCGTCAGTGATACCAGCTTTGGCAGCTAGATTCTGGAAGTCGGTGATGTACTTCTGGAACCCATCATTGTGTTTGGTGGGTTTCTGGCGCAGTCTGGTCAGTGCAATGTGAGCAGTGACCTTCGTGTCAAAAGGATAGAAGGTGGACTTAAAGTCTTCAACCAGCTTGTCGAAGGTTTTCTCAGTAGGGGCGATCTTTGTGTCTGCCATCTTCTCATACCACATCTCAGAAAATTGGACTCCTCATCCCTTGCTCATTTTGTTAAGAGCAGTCATGATCTTATCCTCATCAGAGGCATACAGAGTGGCATTGAGGGCAAAGTAGGCCTTCATGGAAGTGATCCAGCAAATAGCATCACTAGTTTTGCCAGAGAAATCTGCTGGGAGTGCTGCTTTAAGTTCAGGTTTGATGGAGGACATGGCGACAGGTGGTGGGGGTAAAGGGCTAAGTTGTATGGGTGAAGGGGTTTGCGACTGTTGGGCAAAGGGCAAGGGGGCTTGTGGTGGTGAAGGTTGTCTAGGGGGAGTGACAGTGGCTGGCAGACTAGGGGCAGGGACAGAGGGACCAGGGCTGAAGAACTTAGGGAGTCTGGGGGGACGATAGGGCAGAGGGTTTGCTATGGCAGAAGAACCAGTGATTCTCCTGGGCTGAGACGCAGAGACAGAGGCAGAGGACGATGGTACTAAGGCAGAGGATTGTGAGTCCTCTTCTTCAGAGTCAGAGGGGAGGTGATAGCCTCACTGGGACAAAGGTCTGTGAGAAATGTTGCTGGGGGAGTCCTACACCTGAATAGGTGGGATAAGGGAGATACTTGATCTTTTGTTACACTGAACGCACACTTGTGTCGTTCAACAACCTCTTAATGGTCGGACACTCACGAAGAGGTCAATAGAATCCGTCGAGCTAGGAGACCAAGGCAATGACTGAGTAACAGAGACAGAGATTCTGAGATAAACTCAGAAGACAAGGACAGAGACAAGGCGAGACTCAGAGAATCCTGAGAACAGAGAGGACACAAGAAATGTGTATGATTGCACAGATCAAGTATGGGAGAATATAGTACAGGGCAGTGGGGTATTTATACTATAAGATGCACAGCATGGAATAGTATGAAATGCGATGGAATCGGAAGGAACACTAAGCAGAGATGAGAGACACTGCTGCGGAGATATTGTTCAAGATTTACTACAGCAAGAAAGAGAAAGAAATGAACAAGACAACAAAGTAAGCAGACGAAACAGAACAGTATCTAGATATAAGAAAGTTGTAACAATACCTTGTATTGTAAATATTTTTACCATACTATGAATTCCTGTCATAAACTGGTTAAACCCTTGACATACCCTCACTGACCCACCATATTTACCCATACCCACACCATGGGTATGGGTATATCTGGGGTATGGGTGTGGGTATGCCTGCTGATACCCTGGGGTATACCCACGCAGATGCCTAATAGGAGATTGTAGTAGTATGTGACTTGGATCACAATGAATGAGAGTAGTAGAACCAGGCGGTGTCACCTCTTTTCAAGTGTTATTTGTGCTTCAATGTCGATGTCCATGATTGTCAGTGCAAGCAAACCAATATCAGATCGGTTGATAATAATCAACTATCTACATGATCATGTGACTACTTTTGCCAAACCTCAGCCTGACCCAGCCGAACCTCAAGTTGGAAAATTACACATACCAGACTAGACCTAAGGGATCATTATTGAAGATGGGCATACAGAATGCACTCCAAGTTCCAGGCTTTGACAAAATGGCATATGAGATTTTTGATGGAAAGAAAACAAATCCAACCAAGTCTCTCAAGTGGTATGTAGTTGTTATTGTTTAGGTTCATGTTCTTTTGAAATGTCCCTGTTGTACTGTATGCTGTCCATGTATTTCTACTTGTGGTGCTTGTCATCAGCGGACCATCAGTCCATGTAGAAGCATTTGTAAAAGAAGATGATCATTTCTACTCTTGGGTCCAACACCACGTCCCTCGCACACCCAACAGATCACTGATCCGCACGCACCCGCGACCACATCACATCCTACATCCACCCTCACCCCTGAAATACCCTCTTAAACTCTACACCTCATCAGCCCCATTCCAACACACAGAGGAAAAACACACCGTTCAAATCCCGACGATCACACATCGCCGCTAAATCCGCCCGTTGTAAATGCAAACACGTCGTCTTCAGACTCTCCCAGAGCGTCGACGTCGTCAGACCCCGCGAGTCGTTCATACCCGTCTCGTCCGCGACCCCATCACTGTCTTGTAGCACGAGCGCGTCGAGAATGTGCGACGCCGCTTCGTCATAACGCTATCCAATGAGAAAAAAAAATCGCACGGTGGGTCAAACACGAGAAGGAGTGGACGTACCCGGAGGTTAATACATGAGATGCCGAGATTGAATCTGTGGATGGTTCGCGTCCGTGGAGTGGTGGGAGCACGATGGAACGCACCTCGCACGGATATAGGCCGGGTTCAGTTGGAGTGCTCGGTTATAGTATTCGAGGGCGTCAGCGGCCTGCCCGTTATTGGCCATGGTCGCTCCAACGCGGTTATACAATAACCAATCCTGAACGCAAACCCAACATCAAAAAAAGAAGACGCGACCCACACATACACACTTACGTCCGGTCGAACGGCCAACGCCGTGAGGAAACAATCCACCGCCTTGGCATATTCCTGTGGAAACAACGTGTGATGTTTGAAAAAGCCAAATCAACGGCGTAACGAAAAAATGGAAACTTTTTTTTCCTTTACAAAAACATGACGCACCTCGGTCGTGTTTAGTAACACCGCCAACGCAACCTGCACCTCCGCATCTACACCACCCTGCTGATCTACACACCTCGCCATTTGAATGAGGACGTCAATCAACCCCTCAAAATTACCGCGTGCGTCTGTGGCCAACGTCGTGCCCGCCACAATTGCCTTGTACGTTGGGTTCCGTAATACCCACTCTCGAATCGCATCGTAGGTCCCCAGCCGGTGATTATCGTTCGTATACGACACCGAGAGCGCGAGCCATGCAGCGAGGTGAGACGGGTCAAGTTCCGTAGCACGTTGAAGCGCTTGAATGGCCTTTGCCTCGCGCTCGTTTTCTTGCTGTTTCACACCCAGCTCGAACCATGCGGCGACATTGGTCGGATCTCGCTGCACAGCAGCCTCTAGTTCCAGAACGCTCTGCCAAAAAAAGAAACAAAAAGAAAACAGACATCAACCATGCTGTTCACCTCCTTGCCCCCTCTTCATTTCTAATGTATGGTCGCATTCGCCGTCCTCCAAAGAAATGAAAAGAGGGTGTTTTGTACGTACCTCGTACACTCGTTGTGAATGAGACAGGTGCAGGGAATGATGCCGCGTCCGGGACGAGTCCCCGAGTAGATATGGATTGTTCGTCTGGAACTGGTAATTCGCCACCGGCTGAATGCCTGTCGCCGTCTCCTCAAACGCGTCCCAATCACGTTGCATTTCATGCCAGAAATTACTCTCTTGAACGGAGGACACCGTGTGTGGAGCCGGACGCGAGTAATGTGCGTTCCAATAATCGGTAAAATCTGCATTCTCCTGGCGGAAATAGGCCTCATGGGGATCCCTCTCCTCATGCACGGTCGCCTCGTTCGATTCCTTCAAATCTGACTGTGGAGGGGAGTCGCGAAAACGTGACGAGACGGCTTCAGCCGTATCGTCTTGCACCACCGCACGTCCTTTGCCCTTCACATCCACCCCCGCGGTGGTCGGACTTTCTTTGGGAACGATGTTGTCCGCCTCCACAACCACCTCGCCGTCGCGCAGTTGACGCATGAGATTCATGAACTCGCTTCTCTGAAATTTGGGGTTCTGTTCGTGTTTCACAGAGTCTATCACCCGCGCCGCAATCTGAGCCATCTCGTCAGCCGGCACTGCACCCTTTTCATCTTGTTGGCGCTGGTATTGTTCGGACGGAACATCAGAGAGAACCGGCGTGGCGACATGCAACAAAGATTCCTGTGACTGGAATTCCTTGTCCCAAGATAGATCTATCCAACAGCCGGCAAGTCAGGGTCCTATTTGTTTCACACATGGACGAGGCTCACCGTCGCTCTGTACGACATGCCGTTGAGCTGCAACAGCTGTTGCACCCGCTCGCCCGATCATCGGACCCACTCCGTACCTTCCATATGCCGGACTCCACGGAAGCGAACCGCCTGAAAGAATCACCGGAAGACAAAAAAGATAGGCAAGCGTGAATAAAGAAAATAAAAAGGTCAGCAAAGCACGTTGCAACGCCCGACACACAGACGCACTCTGCATTCCCCCCACGGGCATCGCCAGACGCTGCTGCACGTCCACCCGCGCTGCCGGAACACCCTGCGCGTGTCCCTGACCCTCCTGCGCAAGCATCCCGGTCGGCGTGTGGGTTTGGGATCTGGCCGTTGACTGTGCCAAGAAATCAGCAGCCCACGCTGTATTCGCAGCACCACCCATCTGGGCATGCTGCGCGGGAGTGGCACCACCACTGGGCAACGCGTCGCGCAACCCGGCTAGGTCAAACGGTTGGGCTGGGACCGACAGCATCGACATCGGGACCTGGGACGCATGTGGCACCGGGCCGGAACCGGCACCAAAGAACCGTGCTGCCTCCTGCTGCAGCTCCGGTACGGGAGCCTGTTGGGTTCGGAAACGGGCCTAGTGGACACGAAGGCGGGTACGACCAAGAACCATCCATCAGTCAGCATCACCACATATACGCACAGAATGCAGATGGGACCTATGCATACGATGGGCAAGAAACGAATGGAAGCTTCCAGCGAAAAAGGGAAAACGGAAGAGAAGACAAAGGTGGCGCCGGTCTACGAGATGAAGGGACATACCTCGTCCAGCAGAGATCCCCGGGAACGAGACGGCCCTGCAATATCCTGCGGAAATGTCATAACATAAGTATACCGTCAAAGAACTCTCACTCTCGCCGCCTGTGGCCGGTGCCCCCGGCCCCACTCGAACCCACCTGCTGCGCAACCCGGTCCTGATCAAACTGCTTCGTAAGGCTTTGCAATGGATTCGAAGGTCCACAGTCGGCTCCTCCACCCACAAGCATTGAGAGCGACATCGTGTGAGCACAGGTAATGTAGATGGTGAAATATGCAAGAGACCAGCAAATTCGGCTGAAATAGTGGTCGCAATCGACACGTACGACGGGACCGAACCAAGACGGATTGTGTGCGAGTGAGAGAAGAGGGCAACTACGCACACGACTCCACTGACCTCAGACATCCGGCAATCCGGCATGTTATGTTCCCACGTGAATCTCAGCAACTTGAAGGGAGATGTGTTTGTACAATTATGAGGCAGTATTAATCTACGCTAGACCCATAAGAATCTTGCCCCATTCCAAAAAAAAAGACATATAGGACACCATTCGAATGGATACAATGTCAAAAAGAAGATGAAATGAAAATGCAACAACGGTAAGGCACAAAGAGAAGGAAAAAAGAAAAAGAAAAACTCGATCAGAAGAAAGGGAGAAAGGGGGAAACCAAACACACGGTCGAAATACGTGTGTGGAAAAACACACCCGTCTAAAACGTCCCGTTGTCCGTCCATCACCTTGTCAAGGTCATCTATATGACAATGTCATGTCCTCTGAGAAGACAGGATCATCCGCAGCGTTCGATCAACTAACTCTTTGGTGGCGTCTGTGTTACCTTTGTGGAACTAGGACCGGGTCGATTTGAAGATGACGATGGTGGATTTGCAGTCGAAAGTTCTTGCAGCGGAGCATGTGATTGGATTGGCACTTGAGCCACCTGGACCTGGGCCTGAATTTGAGCCTGTGCTTGTACTTGTACTTGGGCCTGGGCCTGGGCCTGTGCTTGTTGTATAGCCTCGACGGCCTGTCTACATTCGGCCCCACCTTCGGAACGTACTGCAGCACGGGGGTTAGCCATGATTTTCATAAAACCAATGGACGCGCGTGTCCAAAGAGCCCACTCACGATGCCGCTGTCATATAACAGATGAATGAGATCCAAGCAAAAGGGAGTGCCACAGCAGAAGCACTTCATGATGATCACTTACGTTGAGCGCATCCAAACGACTGAACGTCTTCCGACAGCCTTGACAAATGTTGGATTGTGACCGCGTAGCATGCAAAGCTTGGTGGCGTCTGTGAGACAAATGGACGATCAGCCACGGACGCGTCACCGTCAAAGGATCAGAACACAGCAAGTAGCCGATGCCATGATCGATGATACGCACTTGCAATCATGCTGCCTTGCAAACCCCTTCTTACAATCCGGATACTCGCACACGTACGGACGTTCCTCGGTATGCGATCTCAAATGACCTAGTCGAGAGGCACACATGAACGACATCGAGCGTCGACACCACATGCGCCACGCACCTCGCAGATTGAACCGACGCGTAAACGTACTACCACAACCCGGAACAGGACAAATAAAGTGTGCCTCGTTCCTCCTTCGACTCGCACTCGCTGCCTGGGTTGCCGAGGTCGTCACCTGCTTCTTTTCGACCTGTAGAATCGGGGGTAGCCTTGGTACTCCACTCGAAGACGGGTAGTGGCCCGATCCGTCGCCAGGTGGGGCAGAGGACGAGGCGAGCGCTTGGTTGTACAGCTCTGCGGCGGTGGGCGTGTAATACGCTGTTTCTTGCTTGACTGCGTCTGGGGGTGGCGGCACGGACTGGGACATCGGTGGGAGTGGCTGCTGGGCTGGGTTTGAGGGGATCGGGTAGGGCGATGGGTGGGAAGTTTGGCGAAAAGGGGAGTTGCTATGACTGCGTCTGTAGGCATGACCAGGGGGATAATGGGCGTGCTGTTCGGTGGGATCGTTGGGGCCAGCACCCGGTGGAAAGGAGGGGGGCTGGGCGTTCGCCTGAGGGGGAGACTGCTGTGGCATGTTTGCGAGCTGTGGAGGATAGGATAGATTCTCGGCGTCGTTGTTGTGATGGTTATAAGATTGGAACTCGTGGCTGACGGCAGGGTCAATGGCAGGCTGGCGTTGCTGTGTTTGTGTGATTGGATGTTGCCACTGGACCCGTGTTTGAGTTGCTGGATCAAGGTCCATGCTTTGTGTCCTTTTATTGTTTAGGCGAGGGAAAGGGAAAGCTTCTTTTTGATGTGAAGTAAGAGAGGTTAATGAGCGTTCTGCACAGAACGTCCGGGTCCTTTTTGAGTGGTGGTGTGGAGCGTCTTTACGGAGAGTAAAAAGGACACAGCCCGTACGGGGAAGAGGACGGATGAGAAAGAGAAGCCGGCCGCCAATGCTCGTGGACGAGTGCGCGATGTGGACCCGACCGACCGACGTGGCTGTGTCTCCATTTAGCATGCAGCGCCGCAGCACTGCCCACCTTCCAAATATGGAATGCTTGTTCAGCACCCGAATGCGGTGTCCCCACGTCATCTCCTCCTTCCCATGTATACGACCGACTACTCAAAGATATGTGCATCTAGCATACGCCGTCGTCGCATCAACTCACTCTCTGTAATCCGCTGCCCCGTCCTCCCATTCCCCGCCCGTGGTGTGCTGCTCGCACTCTCCCGCTCTCGGGGCTCATTGTGCTCGCTCACCAGCGACGGCGACGAATGCCCTTGTTTCATACACGTCACATCAGACCGCTCATGAGAGCTCCCCCGTGACACCGGCGTCCCACTCCCTCCACGTTTTCGCGCGACAAACGTGATACCCGCGTCGTCCGTCTCCGTCTCGGATGCGAACGGACTACCCACTCTCCCATTGCTACTGCCCTCTGTCGACGCTCCATGGTTCGAGGCGCGCTTCGTGGGTGAGCGAGAGGCCTGGGGCGAGTTTCGCTTCGTCTCTTTCTTCTTCGTCCCCCGTGAGCCCATGGCATCGACGACCTTGCTTGCCCTCTCCTCCTTGCCAGAGTGTCTCACAAACGCATCTTCTATCCAATCCGCAAGGTCTTCCACCACTGCCTTGGCCTCGCTCATCAACGTCATCATCTGTAGGTACCCATGGCTCCAATCAGAAAATAACACCATTTGTACCCAATCCTCTTCCGTTTCTCGGGAAAGTTGATCTCGCTCGGCAATCATCCTTGCAACCGCGTCCCCTGGATCATCAGAATGAGAACCTGTCATCCGCAGGCCCTCTCCAAACTTGGCACTCTTCCCCGTAAGTATGAGGTCAAGTTCAGCTTTCCGTGCTCTCTTCGCTTCTCGTACTCGACCCGCAAAGATGACGGTGTCATCCACAAACGGGTCCTTCTCACCGCACTGCATCAACAGGGGTGGGAACTGTGCAAGAAGTGACGACGGTGTCAAAATAGGAGAGATGAAGTAATCGGTTGCAAAGTCAGGGTTTCGGTGCGGTCCAATGTACAAAATGGCCATCGCCCGCATCTGTTAAATCGACTGAGTAAACCCATTACGCGAACCACTGATCCGAATGCAGTGCAATCACTGGCTTACCATACTCGGAGAGATAATGCGATCCTGGAAATATCCGGTGCGACTCGTCATCGTGAGTCTAGTACCGATGGGCTCGCGTTGTTTGCCCATGCCTTTGCCGTCATGACCTCCGGTGACAAGCGTGGTGGCCTTGAGGTTCGCTTGGTTGACAGCCGCCGTTAGTCTTTCCTGCTCTTTCTCAAGCATTCGATGCAGTACATCCGTGTCCGAGGTGTCTTCGTACACGAACCGTACACGGTCCTCGATAGGGCGATCTTCCTCTCTCACGGTCTTGCACTCTCCCTCCTCGCTCTCAGAGTCTGCCCAAGACTCGTGGTCATGGCACTGCACCTCGAACGATTTCACCGACGATTTGCGTTTAATGTCCATGTGATGGTGTTTTGGAAACGGTTCCTCTGACCTTCCCACCAGATCTTGCAGTGCATCTTTCAGACTCTTGTGCCTCTTCAGGCGCCTTGTTCGCATGCGGTGGTCACCCACCATGCTCAGTGGACTGACATGCTGTAAGTGATTCTTTTGCATCGCCAGCTCACGCATCCCAGGGAGATCCCCGGTAGATTGTTCGGTACGGAGTACCCGAAGATTATCTTGAGACATCCAAGAAGTAAAATTGAAGTCCAGCGCGGCATAATTAAGCACGAGAGACAGTGGCGCAGGAATCTTGGCTTCTCCAACGGGGAGTGTAGCATTGTATTGCAAAATCTTGACCATGACACCTACTACGAGCGTAGCGCCACTGTGAAATGCGGTGCACGTGTATGAGTGAGATGTTAATAGAATGGTACGTGGCAGAAGCACTTACGCCGAGTCACCAGACATGATCACGTTGAGTTTCTTACCGGACATGCCAATACAGCTGCCGGACGTTTCTGCGAGAAGTCGGTAAAGGTCGAAACATTCATCCATTGCAAACGGATATGGATCTGCGGAATGGATGGCTAAGCGAGTCGTGAATGAACAAGTAGTGAGTCATTACATTCGGGAGCCTTTCCGTAGTCAACGGCGAGCACAGGTTTACCGGTTTTAAGGGCCCACGTACGCAGTCGTTCATCGTGGTGGTCCGGTGACATCGCCACGAACCCGCCACCAGGGAAATCGAGAAGGAGATCCGTGGCATTGTGAAGTTGGGGCATGGGCGGCGCAAAGTAAATGTGAACTGTGATTGGTCGATCATATATTGAAGTGGAAGGGCGCGGCAACAGGATCTTTCGGTGAAGTGAGATGATTGGGCTCTGCGCTATCAGTCGAAGCTGACGAGTGAATGAGTGATGTGAGGGGCTCCTCGGAGAGAGGAAATTACATATGGATTGGTTGTCTTGCCCCATGTAACGCGGAACATTTCAACAGTGGGCACAGCCCTAAATCGCCGGAGCTAGGCCAATATGGATATGAGCTGTGGTGACAGGGAAATTGAACTGCGGACCTTTTCGTCGGCCTCGTTTGCATAAATGATGTAGTAGATCGAGAATAATATAGAACAGAGGTCCTTGAGCCATTTCGGACGGATGGACATGGCGGTCGCAAAACCGGCATCGAGTCCAGTTGCTATCCAAGTGGCACGGTAATACGAAGGTGAATACTGGATGGGGTGAGGTCAGTGGACAAACGGGGGTGACTGGACTCACGAGCTGAGCTAGAGGTTCAGGGGCTAAGAAGAAGAGAAGACGATGTTCATCGCCTATAACGAGAAAGGATGTGACTCTTACCACCAAGGCCCAGGATCTTGTCGATGTTCTTGAGCGCATATACGGTGGTGAGTGTGCTCACGATGATCTGCCAGGGGGAGAAACGTTCTATCGGGCGAGTTAGGGGGTGTGACAAGATGCTGTATATGCACATACGAAGATTCCTGTTCAACTTTCTCAATCCAATGAAGCGTGGTGCACTCGGGCTTCCGTAGGCAAGTCTCCAGATCCAGAATACGATGACAAGAAAGACCTGGAAGGGGGTGGATGAGGGGGAGAGGGAGAGATAAGCAAAGGCTACCTGAGTGCGTTTCCAGGACGGGCTTGGCCTTCCCAGCAGATGGTCAATCATGGTCTGCGTAGAGAAGGGGCCAGTGGAGCATCGCTATTATAAGCCCATTCGACGTACGCGGGACATGTGATTTCGATTGGAGAGACTTCCTTTTCGGGCGAATATGGTTGCACTCATTGGCCACGTGCTCTTTTGGACATGGACACTCTCAAATCCATTCGGACACGCGACGACGGCGGGATCGACATCGTCAACCAGCTGCTACTTCCACATACGATCCAATATATTCACATAGAAACAACAGAACAAGCCTACGATGCGATAAAGTCAATGAAGGTCGGGCAGACACGGACACGACCCACAAAAACTCATCAGCACACAGATCCGCGGTGCACCCGCCATTGGCGCACTTGCATCGCTGTCGATCGCAACCTCGCTCTCTGCAGCGATACAAGCCACGCCAAAACCAGACTATTTGGCCTCTCCGTCTTCGCTCGAGGCCTATATCACCCCACAGCTCGACCATCTCTACACCGCCAGACCCACCGCTGTCAACCTCGGCGCAGCCACACGTCGTCTGTCAAATATTCTCTCCAAAGCCGTCAGAGATCACCAGCAACAGCCAGCAACGCGTGAGCCAGACGCAGATGCAGCACTCGCAATCGCCAAGGATCTTATTCTAGAAGCCAGGCTCATCGGTGGCGAGGACAGGGCACAAAACATTGCCATGTCCAAGCTGGGTGGGGACTGGCTTCACAAACGCTTCAATGAGCAAGGCAAGTACCTCAACGTCCTCACCGTCTGCAACACGGGCTCGCTCGCGACATCGGCAAGTCTCGGTGCTCTTCTGCGGAACCGCACGTGACTTCTGATCCGTAGGGTTACGGTACTGCACTCGGATTCATTACATACCTACATGAACAGGGACTCCTCGAGAGGGCGTATTATACCCAAACAGCCCCGTATCACCAGGGATCTCGGTAATGACATTCTCACGACACTCCTCCCTAGCTGACATCTCCATATACAGATTGACAGCCTTGGAACTCCACACACTCGCCATCCCATCCACAATGATATGCGACACCATGGTCGGCTCGCTCTTTCAAAACAGAACCATCCATGCCGTCGGTACGTGCATTTTTGGACATACGATGCACAGCTCACGTCATTACGCACGACAGTCGTCGGCGCCGATCGCATCGCAGGAAACGGTGACACGGCAAACAAGGTATACCCCAAGCTGTGTCCATTCTACCATCATCACTGAGCAAGTTGATAGATCGGCACGTACAACGCTGCTGTGCTGGCTGCGAGGCACAATATTGCCTTTATTGTCATCGCACCCACGAGCACGGTCGACCTCTCCATACCCGATGGCTCACAGTGAGTGATGGTCGCATACCCTTGCCGAGCTCATGTTGATCCATGTCTGCGTAGCATCCCGGTTGAACACCGGCCTCCCTTGGAAGCGTGTCTCGTCCGCGGTGCCCTCCACCCACCGACTCACGACGCGTCTGGCGATAAAGTTCAAGCTCAGGTGCTCATCACACCAAGTGCAGTCGGGGAGACTAAAGGGGGGGTGTACAACCCCAGCTTTGATGTCACCCCAGCTGAATTGATCACTGCAATCGTGACGGAAAAGTACGTCGCTGTGAAACGAGACGGAGAAGCAAACTTTGATCTTGTGAGGGAAGCAAAAGAAGCGGCTTGAAAGGTGACATGGTCGGCTGAACAAGGTGCAAAGGATATCGAGTGTTGATATGTATATCGCATATTTAAAGGGCTGTCATACCAGGGGTACCACAACCGAGAGGTCCAGGTGGTAGATCAAGTTACCAGAGGTAATGAGTATAAGGAAAGCACTCACCAAGACACATCTGCTTTGAACTGTCGGTTCTAGTTTCACACATTCTTGCAGTGGAATTGACCGAGAAAAGTAGACAATATACAGCATACCCCTACAACAAAGTATATCCGTCGCCGAGATCCAAGGAAAAGAGAACAATAAAACGGGAAAAGAAAGAGAAAGAGGACATCCATACCCTCGCTAAACCTTCCTCACCGACGTCCTCCGCGCACGCACCGTCATCCGTCTCTGCAACACCGGTATCCCAGAACCCTTGACAGGGCTCGGACTCGGCGTCGCATGCTCACCCTCGCTCGACTCTGAGCGCGCAGGCGATCCGCACCACACACCCGCCGTCGGCGACCCTGGGCCAAGGCATACACCAGAACCCGACTTCGAACGGGACCGCGAACGGAGCCCGCGCAGCTTGTCCAGGAGCCGTTCGCGATCGGGGGACGTTGCCGAGAGCGAGAGTCGCCTGAGGTGCTTCGCAAGCACAGGGAGCATACTCCGCCCGATAGACCCCTTGCCCGTGCTCGTGCTCGCAGGGGAGCCACAGAGATCGGGTGCAGGACTCGGACCGGGCGTGGGCGGCGTCGTCGGCGCCGACGTCTCGTTTGCAGAGAGCGAGGAGGCAGAGGTGGTGAAAAGCGAGTCTTTGGATTCGCCCATCGGAATGGTGTCCCTGCTCGAATCTGTAGAGTGTGCATTGTCGTCGTCGGGGTCGCACGCGTGCCCATGGCGTGCGTCTGAGTCGGAAGCAGATATGGACATCGTCATCGACATTGGAAAGTCCAGGTGTTCCAAGAAGCGCGTGTCATGCGCGCAGGGAGCCTCATTCAGAGCTTTGCAAGCGACAGATTCATTCAGTGGTGTCGACACTACCCTCGGTCCCAGGTCCGTTGGTGAGAGTGGCGTATCGACTCCGTATTTGGGCAATATATGCGCGTCATTGAATGGTGTGTCCTCGCCCCGCGTTGCCTCGCTCGACGCCGGCGTGTCAGAACCAGAGTTGGTGCTCATCGCAAAGTCAAGGCGCATCATAGTGTCAGGAGTATGGAATGACGTCACATCGATGGCTGTGTGTTCCGAGATGTCCAAGTCGGGTGCTGTGAGTGGTCCTGACGAACGATGCACACGGACAGGTGACAGTGCGGAAAGACGAAAGGAAGAACTAATCGAGCGTGTGGATGCAGGACGCCTGGAAGTTGTCGAGGGCACGCGACGGTGCCCTAGAGAGGCGCGTCTATTGTTCTGAGAGGTAATCGGAAATGAAAATGTGCAAGTGAAAGAGACACAGGAAAGAGAATCAGAGTACGAACCTGAGGGAGATCTTGGCTGCGCGTTATCATAGACGCAGGACCGGCGTCGGGGTTCGTGTTCTCATCCGTTTCCTCTGGGAGTACAGGGTCGATGGAGGAAGACCGCGAGACGTTCAAGTCCACAGCACCAAGTACAATGGACTGGGAGGTGCTCCTTGAGGAACGACGAAGGGATGTGGACAGAGGGGATGGAAGACGCGATGGAACGACCGGTGTCTCAATGGCAGAATCCACGGGAATTCGAGAAAGGCCCGAAAAGTATGAGAGATACTGTGTAGATGCAGATGCAGTAGAAGAGGAGAGCGACGAAGAGAGCCTCAACTCGTCCTGAACAGCGTGTCGTGGACGAGCAGCGAGAGAATTGGCCAGTGTGTCCAACGCTGATTCTCTTCGTTGGCCACCAAAAACATCTCCGTCAGTGTCCTCCGATCGTCTGGCAGCGCGCCGACGCGTGACAAGAGCGTCCAGTGCACTCTGTCTCTCCGGAGAGAGATCTAGACGAATGGATGAGATATCTGACGGAGAGGGTGTGATGATAGCTGCGTGTCGGCCGTCTTCCTGAGCGAGTTTCTTCCAAAACTTGGACCGTTTCTTCTGCGACTTGAGTTCCTTGCGACTGCTCAGCGTCAAGTTGAGCGCAGACTGATAGTGCTCCGGGGTACGTTCTTCCCTTACAATGGGCTTGAGTCTGGCCAAAAGAGCATTCCTGTCCTTCGAGGCGTCCTTGATCGCGTCCACGAGAATATCGTCCGCGGAACCGTTTCCTGACTGAATGACTTGACAAATCACGTCGACGGTCGGGCGAGGTATGCCGATGTCGACCAACAGAGTGCAAAATCGTTGATGTCTCGTCTCCAGTTTCTGGATGGTCCTAAAGTCGTCCATAGTGCGCTGTTGTCGGCGTGCATTGGAGAGCATCTCGGAATAGAGCTCTGAGCGCGTATGCAAAAGGTCCGTACGATAGTCAGCGAGGTCCTGTTCGAGGATTGAGCGTTCAGCCTGAGCGTCCGCGAGCTGCGATTCCAATTGTCCTATTCTGGCGTTGAGCTTCTCAATGGGTTCCAGATCCACCGGACTTTGGGCTGGGTCGGCGTGCAAGGCGTAGAGCTCGCGGGTCGGATCGAACGAGGGGAAAGAGACTTGGAGAGGAACGAAAACAGGCGCAGTAAATCCTGCTGAGCCTGGCTGAGAGAGCAAGGCAGAGACATCGCCCTCTGACTTTGTTCGACGATGGAGGAACTGGAAGAGTTGCATGTCGAAAGGATAGTCAAAGTACCAAGATTGGTAGACTCACCTTTAAGTGTTTGAGCGGCTGGCAGGGTCATCGTCAGCCATCATTTTGATCAGAACCTGAAAGGAAGCTAATTGAACAAACCAAAGTTTTGTCTACCAAACGCTTCCCACACCTTCTCAGACATGTCGAACCCTTTGTTGATCCCAGAGCTATTTTATAATGTTCTCGATTTCCTTGCTATATCTCCCTCAGAAGACCCTACGGAACGTAGAGCACTCGCTGTACTCGCTCGGACGTGTTCTGCATTCTCAGAACCCTGTCTAGATCGTCTCTGGCACACGCTAGATTCACTTGTGCCACTCATTCAAAGTTTTGCCAGCGTTGTCGATGCCAACATTGCAAAGGTACGACCCATTCAGCTGAATCGATGATATGTGGATTATATTGATGGCGTTGGCAGACCCGTCCATCTCGTCTCGAATGGTCTACTATTAATCGATACGCTCCTCGTGTCCAGGACCTTACTGTGGGGACAGAAGCTTTATCCCTATACTTTTTGCAACGCACGAATTTTGTCCTGCCCAACTTGAAGGTACTCAGATGGAAACCCCGACTCCAAGCTATGCAGAGAGCTTCGATATCTTTCCCCTATCTCTGGCTGTTGCTTGGCCCCAAAATTGATTCCCTGGAGATGGCGCTAGATCGCCCCACAGACCAAGTGTTTCAATCCCTTTTGAAAAACCATCCCCTCCTTTGCCCAAATCTGAGGTCAATCAAACTTGATTTTTTTTCAGTCGGTCTTCAGATACCCCCAAAGTCTCTTGAACCAGTTTCTACAGTTATCTGCAACCGGATTGACTGGCAACGCGTCGAGCTTTCTTGTGCCATAGATGATACGATATTGAGACATCTCGGGTTATCTTCCACACTCCAGGTGGTCTCGTTGACGCTCATTTCCATGCCAAGCGTGTCGTGCTTTGAACTTGCAGAAACACCATTCTGCAACGTTACAAGACTGACGCTGACAGTAATGACTTCCCCCGATGTCGTGACACGTCTTTTTCGCCCCCATGCTCAAGCGTTCCATACCTTTAAAGCGTGGTTTCGAGATCCCGAAGTTACCGCCATGGATATTTCTGCCCTCTTGAGGGCAATAGCGTCTCCTCCGCGTATACATTCACTCCAGTCTTTTGTGCTCAGACAGTCCTGTCGTTCTTTTCCCGACGCCTCTGTGATGGGAAGGTTTTCTTACGAGACAATCCAACCCATTGTATCTCTTTTTCATCTCCGTGAACTGGTCATCCATTTGAACCTCTGGATCTCAATGGATGATGCCGAATTTGCAAGTGTGGTTCGCAATTGGCCGAATCTCGAGGTATTTCAGTTGATGGGGAGGTGCGAAGAACCTACCAACGCGATCAGTTTGAACGGGCTGCTGTTGCTCCTCGAGTCTTGCCCCGAACTACGCAGAATCGGTTTGTCACTCGATGCACGTGAAGTCCCCATTGGCGATACGTATGAGGGCGCAGACCTTTGTCGACCTCTCATCACCAGCCTTGCGATTGAAGATTCTCCGATCCAATGCCCAAAGTCGGTGGAAGCATTCCTATTCAAGCATTTGCCCAACTTGAATCATTTGGATGTATGGAGTGCCCCGAGTACACTATTCTATCGGGAGTGTAGACGGATGTGGATGGACGTGAATAAACGCATGCGCAATCGGTGTAGAGGTGCGTACTGCGTACTGTCTTGGACATAATATGGCACTGTCTTGTTTATACTCCAACCATGGGTTGTGATGTTGTACAATATTCTTGTGCGCTGATGGTATCCCTTAGGATCCTGAAGTTCCAAACCTTGATAAGCATTCTTGATGGTCGCAGTGGTGTGATGGGTCTTTGGAACGGACGGGTTGAGGAAGGTTGGATGGGGTTGGAAGATGCTTTCAAACTGTTCACAAATATGTTTGCATCGAATGGTGAACTCCATAATCTCAAGACTGGTGGGGATTTTGAGCGGCTGGTTGCCACACTTCTTGTCAGGGTCTTCGAGAGCACAGTCGAGTAAGTCGGACTAATCGATCAACGCTTGCTTGGAGAACGCAAGAGGACTCACGAAGTGGGTCCGGTGGAGCACAAGTTCGATATATCGCCTGAGTACATTAGGGTCTTTTCTCTGGAGAGTTACTAGGTATTTGGCACTGAAAATCAAGAGAAACGATGAGACCATATAGTGGGTGTATGCTTGACCTTACACGAGATCCGTCCATGTGGCTCTCTTGAGAAATCTCTGGTTTTTCTGCAAAACTCCAGTACGAGAGCTTAAAGACCCATTGATCGGTCTTGGCTGGTCTTATACCTAGATCTCATTTGTGTATGCAAGTGAGGCGACTTACCCCACGTAGTGGTAGCAGAGCACGAGTTGGTTCAAAAGCTTGTCCAAATACACTAATACCTTGTCCGGGTCAATATCAACCAAACGAGTGCGAAGGGGTCCTACAAAAAGTAAGTTCATGGGCGATATCATAGACTTACGTATCAAATCATTAGATCCCTGCTTGGTTTTCTATTCCCACTACGTAAAGTCATGAAGGCATTCTTCCATCAAACTTCCATCTACGCCCAAGCCCCACGAATTGATTCTGCTCCTTGATGACCATCGCCCATGATGATTCCCCCACAGGCGATGTCGTCGCCACTCAAAAAATAACGCCCAAGCAAAGGTCTGCTCTGATAGAACAGACGAATCGTGAATTGCTCGAAACCATCAAGAATAATATCACCACCCAATACGGGACACAAGCACCTAGTCTCTCCGCATTTCGCGATGCAATTTCTGCGCACGGCGGTACCAAAAACGATGCCATCAAGTTGCTGGCAAATTTCCGCACCCATACTCCGCTTTCGAACTACAACTGCTACAAGCCATTTCTCGACAAATTCAACGTGCGACCATGCAAGAAGGAAGATGTAGAGAATCTACTTGCTCCTGGATTACCAGATTTCTTTGCGGGTTCTAGCTCTACGACTGGAACCATCCCGAAGCTCCTGGTGAGACGCTCTAGACCAGGAGCGGCAATTCCTCGTCGCTCTGTCTTTTATGCAAATGGAAAGAACCCACTCGGTGCGGTAGTGTTTTGTGGGTGCATGGGTGTGAGGGAAGTCGAGGATTCATCCGGCCAAGTAGTGCAAAAGATCCCCATTTACTTGTCGTCTGGCGAAAGGATGCGTAAACTCTTTGACTGGAAACTTGATGACGATGAGAGCCGGTTGTCTGCCATTCGTTTGTCCAGTACTCTTACCCCAAGATGCTCGCTTATATGTTCGGTGTTCTAGTGCCCTACTATGCTGTACCGTGGGCGGCGACCATTATCACTCATATTCCGTCCTTTCTGACGGTTCACTGCCTCTTCTTTCTTCTACGTCGGGATATTGATCGCATTTATGTCCCATTTGCAACTCTCTTTATCGATCTCGTCCATTATATTGACAGACATTGGGACATGCTCCTTTCCTGCGTCGGGGGTGGTATCATACCTGATCTGGAAGGTATTGATGGTGTTCGAGAGTATTTGCAAGTTAGTCAGCAGTTGACGCCAATAGACGACATTTCTGATTAGCTTTTTAGGCACAAGTTCATGCCAATCCTGAACGCGTGGCGGAATTGCTTGGGATCGGTCCACCACTCTCTATCGAAGGATGGGCCACTCGTGTTTGGCCAGAATTAAGGGTGCTCTGCACTGTATGCACCGGTCCATGGAGCCTATTGTTCCCAAAGGTGAGTATTTCACGTATGCGTTTTCGTTCCATCTTCCATTAGATGATCGCACACAGGTAAGGTCCGTTTTGGGACCGAATGTTCCGATCATCTCTCGCGGATATGGTGCATCGGAAGCGTTGATCGGCATTCCACACGATATGAACAAGCCAGATGAGTTTGTTCTTCCAGGTGGCGTGGTCGTTGAGTTCTTGGATATCTCACAAGCTGAAAACGCTGAGAACCTTTGTCAACCGGTCAGTTTTTGTCCGTACACGTTGAGGCTTTGACGTTTACTCAATGATATGCCGATGCAGTGGGAAGTGGAGGTAGGAAAGCAGTACGAACCAGTAATAACAACGAAGAGTGGTTTTTGGCGATATCAGCTAGACGACGTCGTGACCATCATTGGGTTTCATTTCGAGAGGCACTCTCCAATCTTCAAGTATTTGGGAAGAAAATCGTGGGTCTATTTCTATTGTACAGTTATATATAATCCCTGATGATTGGTCTGGAACAGGATGAGGATCCACTTGCCACATGCACAGATCGCGGATTATCAGGTTCTAGAGGCTATCAAAACCAATAACTCGGAGGATGGGATAATCGTTCAAGAATTTACGACGGTGATGGATGACCGCGAATCGCCACCCACCATTGGATTCTTTTTCGAGTTGGCAAAGCCTCTGGGTGCGTTCATGTGCCTGTGACGGTTGAGAGCCACTCAATCATCCCATAGGGCCAAATGCACACTTGGCGCCACAAAGGTTGTTCGACGCTCTCATTTCTACTGATGGCGGGCGCTTGCGTGCGCTCGACGGTGGACGAATTCGCCTCCCGACAATCCGTATCGTAAAATCGGGCACGTTTTCAGAGTATCGTCTTTGGAGGGCGACGACGATAAACATCAGTTCTACGCAAATCAAGACACCTCTGGTACTAGTCGACCGGACTATGCAAGAATGGTTTTTGGAGAGGGTCGCTCAGGAACTCTGATTTGTCTCAAAACTGACGACAAGGTCGTGATTCCGTTTTGTTCGTGTTCTAAAGCGATCCGAGTCTCTCGGGAATCTACCGGGCTATTATAAAACTACGAAACCTACCAGGACTCTATGTTTCTAAATAGCGTGAATCGCGCATCTCATCCGACGAGCTATGCTGTTTGCTGTGTCTGCTGTCATCAGGATTTATCAGAAAGCGAGTGAGCATCGTGGGAATATTCGTGAAATGGCTGTGTTGTCTCCTTCCAAGTGTCTTCGGCAACGAAACAACGCTGATGTGGCAGTCAGTCAAAAATGCACAGTCAATGATCAAAAGAACATCATCGCCTTTTCAAATGAACAATTGATATAAATCCCTCTGGATTCTCCTTGCAGGACCCAACCAGCTACTATCATGTCAGACATTTTCTCTGTGAACCAACTTATTGCACAGAGAGTTTGTGAATATCCCAACGCTCAAGTGCTTGCTATACCAGACAAGGACTTTAATGTATGCCTCAACTCTCACTTGTCTTGTTCCTCCTCACCGATGTATTCTAGTATGTAAGGTATACCACGTCTGAGATAGATGAAGCCGCCTCTCTTCTTGCCAACCACCTCAAAGACACAGGCGCTCTCCCAGGTCGGGAAAAGGGTGATGCAACAAGCAAACTCACCGTCGGTCTTTTGGGCACGAACAATGTCGAGTATGTCATCACAGAGCTTGCATTGTATCGCATGGGCTACTGTTCGTCTGTTCCCGTTCCTTGTCAGAACGCTGTTCCTCACCCAATTGGCAGGCGTGCTTTTCATCTCACCCAACAATTCACCACCTGCGATCGCACATCTGCTAGCCGTGACGAATTCATCGCATATAATTGCCCAGGACGCGCTGTTCTCTTCTGCTACTGAAGCACTTACCCACCTCGTTGACCCGTCGTCCGTATCCGTCATCCGCCAACCATCGTCGGATGTCTTTGGACCAGACGCTCGGGCTGCGCGCCCAGACAAGACCCACTGGGACCCACCGCTAAGCCCTGAGCTTGAGCAACTCCTCCCGATAAACATCATCCACTCGAGTGGTTCTTCCGGTTTCCCAAAGGCAATCGTCTCAACAAATAAATCCGCCGTTGCGACATACAAGATGAACCTTGGTCTCACCGCTCTTACGACAATGCCATTATACCATGTTAGTCCTTGCTTTCATGCACAACCTGCTATGCTGAAACCATACCTATCACGCAGGGTTTTGGACATGCAAGCATGCTCCGAGCGTGGTATGCCGCAAAACTGTTGTACATGTTCCCAACTGCATCCATCCCACTCACATCAGCAAACATTGTCAAAATGCTTTCGCAGGCACAGGATGTACGCGCTTTCTTTGCCGTCCCTTTTGCTCTCAAATTGCTTGCGGAGACGCGGGAGGGCCTCGATGCGCTCAAGGTTTTGAAAGTGGTTACGTTTAGCGGCAGCCCTTGTCCGGACGACCTGGGCGATTTCCTGGTCTCAGAAGGCATTCCTTTGGTGGGTTATTATGGCATGAGTGTGTCCTTTTACGCGTGTCCCTTGTCATAATACTGAGCAAGCACTTTGCAGCCGAGATGGGTCAGCTTATGTCGTCGATGCGCGATTTCGATACAGACAAGGAATGGAATTGGGTGCGCGCAAAGGGCCCTCACGTCCGATCACGCATACACGAGTATACGCGCTTCGAACCTCGCGGCAGTGACACGTATGAATTAGTCGTCTTGGACGGGTGGCCCACCAAAGTTTGTCATATGCAAATACATACTGTTCTGTGCGCTGATCTTCCAATAGGTGATGACCAACCGACCAGACGGTTCTTATGCCACCAAGGACCTTTTCATCAAACACCCGACCATCCCCGACGCCTACAAGTACATTGGTCGTATAGACGATACCCTCGTCATGGTACGCCTCCTTTGATTTGATCACAGCCTCACCCTCAGCTTACAATTCCGACACCTAATAGGTCAATGGTGAAAAGACGAACCCCGTCCCGATCGAACTCGCACTTCGTTCCTCCCCAGATATCGCTGATGCCATCGTCTTTGGCAGTGGTCGCACACAGATCGGCGCCTTCATCCTCCCAACAGAGGCAGCCAAAGATCTCTCCCACGAGGAATTCACTCAACGTGTTGCCTCGACCGTCGCGCTCGCCAACACCGAGGCACCGTCCCACTCTCAACTGTCGACAGAGGCTCTCGTCTTGTTACCGTATGGAACAAAGATCCCGAGGGCGGACAAGGGAAGCATCTTGAGGGCCAAGGTGTACAAGGAGTTCGAGAAGCTGATCGAGGAGGTGTATGAGCGTCTCGAGGGTGAAGCAGGACCGGAAGGAAAGCGTCGGGTGGACGGAGAAGCAGAGGCTAAGGTGGCTGTGAGAGAGATCATTGCGAGGACGCTCGAGAAGGGGATTGATCGGCTGAAGGACGACACGGACCTGTTTGAGTTTGGTCTTGATTCGCTGCAGTCGACGCGCATCCGAAATGCCATTCAGAGAGTGCGTGCGATCACAGTTTCGCTGGGTCTGGCGCTAACGAGAGCTCCTAGGAGATTGAATTGGGTGGAAAGAAGTTGTCAACCAACGCTGTCTTTGACCATCCGTCCATCACCAAGTACGTTGGTATTTTGCTTGCCTTGATCGTCGCTCACTCCACCTGTCTTGCAAGGCTAGCGAAGCTCATTTTGTTGCTTTCGTCTGGAAAGGATGATGCCGACGTTCGAAACCGCTCTCGACAACGCATGCTCGAGTTAGTGGACAAATACAACCACTTTACATACTCTGCGAAAGCGACCCTCAACGGTACGAATGGCCATCCAACTGGTCGTCCTGAAAAAGTGGTATGTGATATCTGTTGTAACGGTGATCCATATCGTTTCATCTCCTTGCATTAGGTCGTCTTGACCGGCGCCACAGGCTCCCTCGGAGCTCACATACTGAACGAACTTTTGGCTGATCCGGACGTGGTAACTGTTTACTGTCTCTCTCGTGCCAATGATGACAGGCATGCTGCGGAGCGACTCGCAGCGTCGTTGAAGACGCGAAAAGTATTGGAACGGTTCTCGAGCACGCAGATAGGAGAAAGCAAACGCGTGATAGCACTCGCGTCGGATCTAGCTGAGGACCATCTGGGTATTGGTGAAGAACGGTATCACGAGCTTGTAAATCGAGCAACGGTCATCATCCACGTGAGTGCCGTACCTGTGTCTATTGATTTCACTTACGGCGTTTCTCCAGAATGCTTGGCAGGTCAACTTTAATCTCGGCATTTCCAGGTGTGTATAAGTGGCGAACACATTTATTAACTCGTCCGACTTCCTCACCTTGTCATACAGCTTCGAAGCGCAGATTCGGGGTGCAGTGAACCTGCTGCATCTTGCGTTGTCTTCGCCACATGGGAAGCCCGCCGGGTTTTTCTTCGTGTCGTCCATCAGCGCGGCTTTGAACTGGCCTGGACCCGGGTCCATTCCCGAGGCGATAATGGATAGTCCTGCATATGCCCAGTGGATGGGATAGTGCGTCTGTCTCTGTCTGTATATGCACTCGCCTCTGACCGTGTTCAGTGCACAATCGAAATGGGTGGTGGAGAAGCTATGCCAATCTGCAGCACGCCAGACACCGATACACACTGCGGTTCTGCGTAGGTCATCCTCGATGAAAGCAATTTTTATGACCTTTCACAAACTGTTCTTTTTGCAGGTGTCGGTCAGATAGTAGGCGACTCAGTACATGGAGTGTGGAATGAATCCGAGGGGATTTCTCTCACCATCAAGGTACGTCTCGAGCTCGTTCTTCCGTGCCCCTTTCCTCACTCGGACACGCAGTGTGCAGACACGATCGGTGCCCTTCCTGAGCACGACGAACGAGTATCATGGCTTCCCGTTGACTATGCCGCCAAGAGCATCGTTGAGCTCGTGAACCTCTCCGCGTCTCCCTCCGAATGCTCCGTCTATCACGTCCTCCATCCAACCCTCGTTCCGTGGTCCTCTATCCTGACTACCCTCGAGGCTGTCCATCTTCGTTTCAAACGGCTTCCACGACAAGAATGGCTCAAGGTTCTGCGTGCGAGCGATACTGACGAACGGCGTAACCCGAGCCGCAAGCTGTTGGCGTTCTTTGAGAGCAAGTACGGAGGCGAGGAAGTAAGGACAGGATTACCGCTCTCGGTCGAGAAGACGGTGGGGGTGAGTCGGTGGTTGAGAGAGGTGCCGGCGGTGGACGAGAGGTTGGTGTCCAAGTGGATTGGGGCATGGCGGGAGAGTGGGTTTTTACACAAGGTGTGAGGGGGTTTGGCGATACCTAACTATACTATTCGTTGAAATTCTTGAGTAATGAGGCGTATAGATCATTAATACTACTGACTACAGATGGATCCATCAGCTGTCCGTGACAAGATCCAGTATCTGGCAAGCCGCCAATATGATCATGCACATGATTGACCAAGGAAAACCAGGTGTGATTGTGAGAATTCCACAGTTCTTCTTTCAAAAAGCGACCGCCATTCCCTGCACAAGATGCATCGAGTATTCTACATTCCAGAGATCCTTCTTAATATCTTTGGTCATTGCACTGATCCCGGTGGGAGAGCTGATCATAAACTAGATCTAGCCACACTAGCCAGAACGTGCAGAACATTCAAAGAACCTGCTCCGGATGTGCTCTGGAAGGAGTTGCCTGGTATCTCTCCTCTGGCATGGTGTCTTCCTGAAGCATACTACATGCTTGATACTGCGGAAATACAGCTGGAAAGGCACATCTTCCGGAGTACTGTATGTACCCGTTTTCACCTCGAACATGGACATTGTTGACTTTGACATTTGCCATTCAGCAGCACTACTACTCGTTCAGCAGGCCGCTGAGTGAACTGGAGTGGAACACTCTCCAAGGATACACCCACCGTGTCCAATTTATACATAGTCCCACAACGCGTGTTGGTGTTCTCAGTGAGAGTGCTATAAGGGTGATATTTAACCAGGCACCCTCACTTTGCCCAAAATTACGGTTACTATAATGGGAAGACATCATGACATTGCCGTTGCTATACGCCGCCGTCCCTTCGTTAGCCTCACTCAATCTCAACCTCATTTCAAACACATCGGATCTACCCATTCATGGAGAACTTATCGACACCTTTGGAGAACGTTGCCCACACATAGAGAACCTTCAAGTTCAATGCCGAGTTCTCTGGTATAGTTGATTCAGTCATCTCACATCAAATTTGTCGCTGGAAAAATCTCCAAGCAGTGGCTTGCGGGCAAACAGTCTTAAACATGGATGCGATCTTGCATCTCTCCTCCTTATCAAACCTGAAATTGCTGGTATTTAAAGTGGGTACCAATACAATCGAGGAGATCTCAAATCTGCACTCTACGCTGGTCTTTTCAAGCTTGGCCGATTCGACCATCGTTTACGTTTACTGGGGATACGTTGCCACTACTTTCTCACATACAACTTCCTGCCATCCAAAGTATCGACTTCCGTTTTTCAACCTTCGCTACGAAACCAGTTATTCAGACATGCTGGGCTGCCATTCAAGAAGCATGTCCACCCAATTCTCTCACTAGCCTGAGGCTGTCCGATTTTAACACGGACGTGTTCGTTCTGAACCTCTATTACGACCACGACGACTATGCTCCATGCATCACACTTGACGATCTTCGCCCTTGCCTAGCGTTTAGCGGACTCCACAAGCTGTATTACAGCTTCAACAAGTCTGTGCAGCTCACAGACAGTGACCTCCTTGAGCTTGTGTCACCCGGGATGGAGGAATTTGTCATCAACTACGTTTGGGGCTGGGGGTTTAACCATGGTCCGGGTTCTGGAATCACACTCAGCGGACTGGTGCAGCTCCTGCGATGTCGGCCATCTCTGAATGTTCTGTGTGTCGCCATCGACACGATGACATTCACTGAGATTCCGGAGGGATTGGATGTCTGGTATCCGCCAAGAGAGCTAAATCTAAACTTTGTGAATTCCTACATCAAACCCGAGTTCGTTCCTGGTTTGGTGTCGGTGTTGACGGCTCTCAGAGTAGCCCCTTCAATGCTCTCGGTTTGGAAAATATATAATCCGTGGGATCTAGGTGGGGAGACAGCTATACATCTACGGGAGAGTGTCCAGGATCAGCTTGAGAATATTTTTGAGGAGCGGTCAGGGTCATCGGTCTGAAATGTGATACGCAAACCATGCTCGCCCAAGTTAGTGTCTTTCTCGTCAACCTTGTTTTCTTGCTCCAGATGCTAGATTGACTGTATATCTTCACAATGAGTACTTCTTCACGACGAGTACTCGAGTCATTTATTCATACATTCTTGGTAAAGCGGCAGGGTGGGTTTCACAATCACTGTTGAGTCAAACAAGTAATTCAGCATCTCAGATCTCGAATTTACTAGGTTCGTAGATGACTATGTTTGAATTAGGTCTTTCACTCCAGTCAACACGCATTCGGAGCGCTATTTAGAGGGTACGTGCGTACGTTGCCTAACTTACTTGCAGCTGATCAGACGGATTTACTCACAAGGGATGATCTAGTGGAGAAAACAAACACCACAGGCTTCAAGTATCCTTCCATAGCCATGTGTGTCCGTACCGTTCTGGCTGTGATGGTTGCTCACCATTCCAAGGTTAGCAAAGTCCATCCTGTTGTTTTCCTCTGGCAAGGATTATGCGAATGACGTCAGATCTAGCCAGTGAGGACCATCTTTATCAACTTTGCTGTAATCTCCAGGTATGATTACCTTGATTCGTACGAGTAGCTCATGGCATGTAACTCCGAAGAGCAGATCCAGGGTGCCACGAATCTTCTGAATATCACCTTGTCTTCTCCATATGTCGAGCCCGCTGGGTTTGTCGTCCACTAGTGCGCCGGCTTGGACTGGCTTGGACCCGGGTCTACCCCCGAGGTGATAGTTAATACTCTTGCATTTCGGGATGGTGTGTCTGTCTCTGTTTGTGCACCCCTTTGTCTCTTACTATGTTTCCAAAGAGATTTCTCTCACGATCAAGGTACGTCTCGAGCTGGACAACGATTGGCGGTGCGGCTATGCCCACAACTGTGGCGACGACGACGTCAAGGTGCGGGTGGTGCAGCTGTGCAACTCCAGGGCTCGACAACAACAGACGCGAATGGCAGCGCGACTACCCCGCAGTTACGTAGGAGTGATGACAGCGCAGACGTGGCTGACGCGACTCGGTATCCACGAGTAGTCCTCAACGATGATGGTGCGGACGTGGGCACACAGCTATGCATTCCTATAACAGTGGTGACAGCGACGACACCAACAAGTATCTCATAGACGTTTGGTTACCAGACCAGACCCGTGCTATTCCCTACATGCATTCAAAATGCTATCCAGAGGGTGCATGCGTTGCATCTGATCAGACGGATTTTCTCACAAGAAATTGATCTAGGAGTGTTGGAGAAGCTATGCCAACCATTGCGGCACGTCCAAAGACACCGAGACACACCGCAGTTCTGCGTATGTCATCCGTGATGAAAGTAATTTTGATGACCTCTCACGACCATTCTTTTCGCAGGTAGTGTTGATCAGATAGTCGGTGACTCGGGACTTCTCTCACCATCAAGGTACGTCCTCGCCCACCCATGCCTTGATCCTCACAACCATAAATCCACACACATAGTGTGCAGACACGACCGGTACCTTTCTCGAGCACGACGAACGAGTATCGTGGCTTCCCGCTGATTATGCCGCCAAGAGCATCATTGAGCCTACCCGGTCGGGCAGGATGAGACCCGAGTATTCCAAAAAGTATAGGGATAAAGCATCGACCCCCAAGGTGAGATCCTGGATACGAGGTGTGTATTGACTAAGAGTAGAACATGTCTGAGCTAGTGCAAAGAGCGTTCTACATTCCTCTGCGGCTAGTGGAGCTTTTGAGGGCGGCATTGCAAGACAATCCAAGACACATCGATATAGCTCTGGGACCAACGAAGGGCTCATGTTTGAAATCTGAGGCGGTAAGTGAACTCAAATCGTGAGAAAGTCGCTAGTATCGGTGCCTTGTCGCTTCCCCCGCAGCAGCGCGAGATGCATCAAGTGCTTTACATTCCAGAGATCCTTCTCAACGTCTTTGGTCATTGCTCTAAAGGAGACAATTATAAACTGGATCTGGCTGTGCTAGCCAGGACATGTAAAGCTTTTCAAGAACCAGCGCTGGATGTGCTCTGGGAGGAATTATTCGACCTAACTCCTCTAGCACGATGTCTCCCTGAAGTATGTCACATGATTGATATAGAACCAAGAAGACGCGTCTTCCAGGGTCATGTATGTACCAATCTTCATCTCGAACCTGGACATTGTTGACTTTGACATTTGCCACTTTCAGCAGCGCTGCTACTCGTTCAGCAGGCCGCTGAATGAACTGGAGTGGAACACTCTCCGAGGATACACCCACCGTGTCCGATTCATACGTAGTCCCAAAATTCGCGGTGGTGTTCTCAGTGAGAGTGCTATAAGGTTGATATTTAACGAGGCGCCCTTCGCCGATCCACTTTTCCCAAAATTACGATCACTATACTGGAAAGAAATGATGCCATTCCCGTTGCTGCATGCCGCTGTCCCATCGTTAACCTCACTCGATCTCACCCTCACTCCATACACATCGGGTCTGCACATGCCTAGAGAACTTATTGATGCCTTTGGGGACTGCTGCCCACATATGGAGAGGCTTCAAGTTCATGCTTGGCTCCCTGGCCTAGGTAGTCCATTAATCTCACGTCAAATTTGTTGCTGGAAAAATCTCCAATGGGTGACCTGTGGGAGTTCAGTGATCCTGAGCACGGATGCAATCTCGCATCTCTCCTCCTTATCGAACCTGAAGTCGCTGGAACTTTCAGTCGGAATCTTTACAATCGAGGAAATCTCAAATTTGCGCTCCACACTGATCTTTTCGAGCTTGGTCGATCTGACCGTCAAATACAAATCCTGGGAACACATAACCCCACTGCTTTCTCGTCTCCAACTCCCTGCCATCCAAAGTATCGACTTCAGTTTTTCGAACTCCACTACAAGACGTGCCATTCAGACGTGCTGGGCTGCCATTCAAGCAGCATGTCCATCTGACTCCCTCACTGACTTGAAGATCTTTGATTGTCGAACTGGCGTCGTTGACCCGACCTTCAACGATCAAGGGTTTCCTCCATGGGTCACATTGGAGGATTTCCGTCCTTGTCTAGCGTTTAGCGGACTCCACAAGTTGGATGTCAACTTCAATCAATTTCCAGTGTACCTTTCAGACAGCGATCTCCTCGAACTTGTGTCACCTCGGATGGAAGAATGCTCTATCAACCACATGTGCGGCTGGAGGATTAACCGTGGACCGGGTTGTGGAATCACGCTCAGCGGACTGGCACAGCTCCTGCAACTTCGACCGGCTCTGAGCTTCCTTAGTGTTGCCATCGATACGGTGACATTCACTGAGATTCCAGAGGGATTGGATATCTGGTTTCCGCCGAGAGAGCTAAATTTTAACTTTTTAGACTCGTACATCGAACCCGAGTTCATTCCGGGTTTGGTGTCGGTGTTGATGGCTCTCGGAGTGGAACCAGCAGGGTTTACACCCTGGACTGGGTATGAAGTTATAGATGGACTGACAGCTGTACCTGAATGGCAGGATGTCTGTCATGAGCTGGAGAGGGTATTTGAAGGGCAGTCTCCATCATCTGAAATGTGATATGAAATCCACACGCATCGTTCGTAGTGTCTTTCTTGTCAACCTTTATGCTTCCCATTTATTTTAGGTCGATTGTATGTTGTACTACCAAATGACTCAGGCACTCGTTGTGAATAAGTTCTTCCCAATTACTGTCGTGCCGAATAGGATACTGTTTGTAATCCATCGATCGGACTGTTTTCTCACAGGAGATAGATCCAGGGAAGAAAACGAAAATCGTCTTTGGGTGCTCTTCTAGGCAAGTGCGTCTATAGCGTCTGGCCGTGATGGTCGCTCACCGTTTTCAAGGTTACGCTCGTCTTGATAAATACAGCCACTTCATGTACTCACCGAAAACGACCCCTGATGATGCGAGCAGCCTCCCAACTGGTCACCCTGAAAAAGTGGTATGCGATATCTAGCGACGGTCTCGGTGACAGATGCCATGGGCTTCCTCGGATTCTCGGAGTTTACATACTCAACGAACGCTTGGCCAGACGTAGTAACCGTTTACTGTCTGTTGAGGATGGCGGAGTGACCGGCAGCGTCGTTGAAGACGCGAAAACTATAAAGGAGCAAGCAAACGCGTAATAGCGCTCGCATCAGAGTCCAGCTGAGGACCGTCTGGACCTCGATGAAGGCCGGTATCGCGGGCTCGCGAATTAAGCAACGGTCAACACCACGTGCGCGCCAACAGCTTATACTTGTAGTGAACACCATCGGCCCGTACGAGTTCCTCACCTCGCCGCGTAGCTTCGATGTACAAATCCAGGGTGCGGTGAGCTTACTGCATCTTGTGTTGTCTTCGCCACATGCCAAGCCCGCCGGGTTCTTCTTCGTTTCGTCGATTAGCACGGCTTTGAGCAGGCCTTCCAGGGACCCGGGACCACCTCCGCGGCGATAATGTATAGCCCTGCATATACACGGTGGACAGGATAGTGCGTCTGTCCCTGTCTGCGTATGCTGTCTCTGACTGTGTTTAGTGCATAAATGGGTGGTGGAAACGCTATGTTGATCTGCGGCATGCCAGACACCGATACACACTGCAGTTCTGCGTATGTCATCCTCGAAGAAAATAGTTGAACGACCTCTCACCATCAAGGTACCTCCTCCGTCCATGCCTTGATCCTCATAACCACAAACCCAGACACATAATGTGCAGACACAACCAGTGACCTACCCGAGCACGGCGAACAAGTATTGTCGTTGACTCCGCCAATAACCACGTCCTTCACCCAACCGTCATTCCGTGGTCCTCTATCCGGAATCTTGACCAGAGGCTGTCCATCTTCGTTTCAAACGGTTTCCGCGAGAATGGCTCAAAGGCCTGCACGCCTGCGATGCTGACGAACGGCGTAACCCGAGCCGCAAGGGGATGACATTCTTGACGAGCAAGTATGGAGGTGAGGCAGTGAGGACAGGATTACCGCGGTCGGGTTGAGAAGATGGCGGAGGTGAACAAGAAAGCACACCGCTCGCTTATGTGAGAACCTGTATTCACTGCAAGATAAATGTTGGGCAAATGCTTGCACCAGCTCCAAGTGAGATGTCGAACAGCGAATCTGGTGAAGAGTGGTGGACACACTTTTTGCCAATGGGTATGTACCTGTGCTACTAGTGCTCCCATTGACAACGCTGGAAAAACGTTAGTGAGATCAAAAGGGACAATGTAGACAGGGTTCTGAAAATGCAGAGCGAGCATGGCGAGTGTTCTACATTTCTCCAGTGGGTCTTTTGAGGGTGGCATGGCAACTTGACAAGGTTCCTGTCTGAGATCCTGGGTTGTGAGAACGCCATTGTTGACCCTCTCGAGTCTCTGTCGTACCCTATGCATCAAGTACTCTACATCCCAGAGATCCTTCTAAATATCTTTGGTCACTGCTCTGACCCTACTGGAGGCGATGACGATAAACTCAGGGATCTGGCTGTGTTAGCCAGAACGTGTAAAGCATTCAAAGAACCTGCTCTGGATTTGCTCTGGGGGGACTTACCCGGTCCTTCTCCTCTGGCACGATGTCTCCCTGATGTGTGTCGCTCGCTTGATTCTGAGGAAATACAACCAGTGGAGGTGGGCGGCAGGTATCTCTTCCGGAGAAATGTATGTACTGCATCACAAACGTGGACACGATTGACTGACTTTTTGGACAGCGCAGTTACTTGTTTAGCAGACCACTGAACGAGCTAGAGTGGAACACTCTCCAAGGCTACACCCACCGTGTGCGCCACATACGTAGGACAACGCGCGGTGGCATTCTCTACGAAAGTGCTATAAGAGTTATATTTCACGAGGCACCCCTCGCTGATCCACTTTTCCCAAAATTACGATCACTATACTGGGAAGACATGATGCCATTCCCATTACTACAGGCCGCCGTTCCGTTGTTAACCTCGCTCGATCTCTATCTCGAAGTGTACGCGCCGGTTCCACCCATTCATGAAGAATTTTTCGATGGCTTTGGAGACCGCTGCCCAGATATAGAGGAACTTCGAGTCAATTCCACATTCACTGGTCTAGGTTCTTCAGCAATTTCACGTCAAATTTGTCGCTGGAAAAACCTCCAATCGGTGGTTTGTGTGAATATGGTCTTGAGCATGGATGCGATTTTGCATCTCTCCTCTTTACCAAACCTGAAATCGCTGGCATTCTCCTTGGGAGACAATACAATCGAAGAAATCCCGGATTCACATTCTATGCTGGTCTTTTCGGGCTTGGTCGATCTGGCCATCGATTACAAGTCCTGGGAAGACATTGCACTACTTCACCATATCCGACTCCCTGCCATCCAATCTATCGACTTTCATTTTTCAAACTTTGCCACGAGACGAGTTATTCGGACATGCTGGGCTGCCATCCAAGAAGCGTGTCCATCCAATTCCCTCACTTGCTTGGAACTCTCCGATTTTGAAACAAACATTGTTGGTCCAGCCCTCAATGGCGACGACGACTTTCCTCCATGGGTTACACTAGAGGGCCTCCGCCCTTGTACATCGTTTAGCGGACTCCGCAAGCTGATTGTCAACTTCCGCCAGTCTGTACACTTAACAGACGGTGACCTCCTTGAACTTGTGTCACCCCAGTTGGAAAAATTCATCATCAACTACTTTTGGGGCTGGAGGAATGGCCACGTACCAAGCTCTGGAATCACACTCAGCGGACTGGTGCAGCTCCTGCGACTTCGACCGTCTCTGAACACTCTGTGTGTCGCCGTCGATACAGTGACATTCACTGAGATTCCAGAGGGATTGGATGTCTGGTATCCACCAAGAGAGCTAAATCTAAACTTTTTGGACTCGTACATCGAACCCGAGTACATTCCGGGTTTGGTGTCGGTGTTGACAGCTCTCCGGGTGGAACCAGCAGGGTTTACACCCTGGATCGCATACGAGGTTATCGGTGGACCAGCTGTACCCGAATGGCAGGATGTCCATGATGAGCTGGAGAGGGTTTTCAAGCAGCAGTCTCCACCATCTGAAATGCAGTGATACGAGATCCATGCCCATCGTTCAATGGTGTCTTTCCTGTCTACCTTATATACCCGCCCTCATTCTTGGTCGATTGTATGTATTCACGACAAGTGCTTGATTTGTTTACTCCTGGAGGTTACATTACCGTCCAGCAGAACCAATATATTCGTTCGTAACTCACTTCTTTACTAACAGCCCATATTACACTATTCTAGGCGTTGATCTGATGTCGGCAAGCCAAAATGCTGGCAGAGAGCTGTCTGGACGAGTGAATCTAAGCTCGGTGATAACTAGTAAGTTATTTGAGTTTGGTCTTTCGCTCCAGTCGATGCACATTCGAAATGCTACTCAGAAAGTATGTACGTGGCTTTATACTCGCAGCTGACGAGACAAATTTTCTTGTAGGAAATGGGTCCAAGGAAGAAAACGAATGCCATATTCAACTGGGTCTTCAGCCCGTGATGGTCGCTCACCATTTTCAAGGCCGGCAGAGCTCATCCTACTGCGTTCATCATGCAAGAATGATGCGAACAACCCGATTCGCACGCGAGTGCTCATGCTTGAATTGGTACAGATCCACTTCATATACTCACCAGAAACAGTTGAATCACCTCGCGCGAGTTGTTCACCTTGCTAAGCGCAGATATGGGATGCTGTGAATCTGCTTCAAGATCTCATCACATGCCAGCCTCAGGTTAGGGTTTTCGTTGTGTCGTCCACTTGCACGGCTTTGGACCCGGATCTATCCTCGAGGCGATAATGAGTCCCAAGTTGGCGCAGTGGATGGGATAGTGCGCCTCTTTCTGTTTTTATATGCACTTGTCTCTTACCGTCATCCAAAGGGATTTCCTCTACCACGCAGCGTCCCGTCTATCCCATCCTTGACCCAACCCCAGTTCCGTGGTCCTCTATCCTGACCACCCTCGGGGCTATCTATCTTCGTTTCAAACGACTTCCGCAACAAGAATCCTGCGCGCGAGCAACACTGACAAACGGCACAACCCAACTGTTGACGTTGTTGGGGCAAATTTGGTGGTGACGAGGTGAGGACTCTCGGTCGAGAAGACGGTGGTGACGAGTGGTCGACACACCTCTGTGCCTTCATATGCACCAATGGGTACTTTATGCGCATCGAGTGACAAACGATATCGCGTAGTTTGGGACAGAACACGAGGAGTGATGACAGCCCTTTCAAACCGTCTAGGTGGTTCGTGCCTACCCATCAACCAGAGGGCTTCAAGAGGTGTCCAGTTGCGTGTATCTTTGCTATGAATACTTGAGAAACTTCAAATAAGAGGCATAATAGTGTACCAGAGACGATATAGGCATTGAACAGTCCAAGCTACTGTGGCACGAGACATGACAACAAAGGATTTGTGGGAAAGTCACCATCTTGTCGTTCCCTATCACTACTGTTCCCCATGCATCAAGTACTTTACATCCCAGAAATCCTTCTTAATATCTTCAGTTATTGCCCTGATCCTGATATAGGGGGAATTTATAAACCAGATCTGGTTGTGCTAGCCAGGACATGTAAAACGTTCAAAGAACCTTCTCTGGATGTGCTCTGGGAGGAATTATTCGACCTCTCTCCTCTGGCACGGTGTCTCCCCAAAGTATGTCACATGATTGATATAGAACCAAGAAGACGCGTCTCCCGGGGTCATGTATGTACCAATCTTCATCTCGAACCTGGACATTGTTGACTTTGACATTTGCCACTTTCAGCAGCGCTGCTACTCGTTCAGCAGGCCACTGATTGAACTGGAGTGGAACACTCTCCGAGGATACACCAACCGTGTCCGGTTCATACATAGTGCCATAACACACAGTGGCGCTCTCTGTGAGGGTGCTATAAGGTTGATATTTAACGAGGCCCCCTTTGCTGATCCACTTTTCCCAAAATTACAATCACTAGATTGGCGATACGTGGTTCCATTCCCATTGTTGCATGCTGCCGTCCCATCGTTAACCTCACTCCATCTCCACCTCATTCCATACGCACCGGATCTACCCGTACCTGGAGAACTTATTAGTGCCTTTGGGGATCGCTGCCCACATTTAGAGAAACTTCTTGTTCACGACGGGTTCCCTGGTCTAGACGATTCGTTAATCTCCCATCAAATCTGTCGCTGGAAAAATCTCCGATCGGTGATTTGCGGGAGTATGGTCTTGAATACGGATGCAATCTCGCATCTCTCCTCCTTATCAAACCTGAAATTTCTGGTATTCTCCGTGGGCACCAATACAATTCAGGAAATCTCAAGTATGCGCTCTATGCTGGTCTTCTCGAGCTTGGTCGATCTGACCATCTATTACGATTCCTGCAAACACATTGTCCCACTGCTTTCTCACTTGCAGTTCCCTTCAATCCAATCTATCTATTTTCGTTATTCGGACTCTGCTACGGGACGAGTTATTCGGCAATGCTTAGTTGCCGTTCAAGAAGCATGTCCATCCAACTCGCTCACTTGCTTGGAATTCTCTGATTCGGAAATAGGCGATGTGGGGACACCTTTCGATGCAGACTTTCCTCCATGGATCACACTGGAAGATCTCCGTCCTTGTCTAGCGTTTAGTGGACTCCGCAAGTTGCTTCTTAATGTCAACTTGCCTGTGCGTTTAACCGACAGAGACCTCCTCGAACTTGTGTCACCTCGGCTGGAAGAATTCGTTGTCAATAATTTTTGGGGTTGGATGATTGGCCGTGAGCCTGGCTCTGGAATCACACTCGGCGGACTGGTGCAGCTCCTGCGACATCGGCCGTCTCTGAACACCCTGTGTGTCGCCATCGACACGATGACATTCACTGAGATCACAGAGGGATTGGATATCTGGTATCCGCTAAGAAAGCTAAATATAAACTTTTTGGACTCGTACATCGAACCCGAGTTTGTTCCAGGTTTGGTGACGGTGTTGACAGCTCTCGGAGTGGGACCATCAATGTTTACGCCCTGGGACGCATACGAGGTTATAGGTGGACCAGATGTATCCGGCTGGGAGGATGTTTATTTAGCGCTGGAGAGTTTTTGAAGGGCGGTGTCTATCGTCTAAAATGTGATACGAAATCCACACGCATCGTTGGTACTAATTTCGTGTCTACTGTATCTACCTACTTCTGTTCAACGAGTCAAAAGATTTATTTGGGTTTAGTTTTTCGCTCCACTGGTCGACGCGCATTCGAAATGCTATTCAACGGGTGCGTGCGTTGCTTACACTCGTAGCTGACCGAACGGATGTGGGATATGCGACGAATAGAATCCGTGTCTGTTTCTCAGAGGAAAAATTGTGCAGTCGAACATGACTACTATACAGTCGGACTGAAGCACATTTTGAACACACATTTTGCGGACCGATTCCACCTTGGAAAGGTTCGCTCCATCACTTCCGCACGATAGAACCCTAGGAAACAATATCATCGACCCGGTACAGCACGTCCGAGCTCATGGAAGAAGCCAATGCAACCGCCAGGCTCGTTGGGGACAACGACACGAGCGAACTCACGTCCACCGTGCTTTCTTCACGCACCGCACTACTAGAACGTCCCTTAACCGCGCGCACGTCACGGGAACCAGATTTTACAAATGTGACCGCGTTTTGCAACCCATGTGCCTCATCGGGATATGAAGGGTATGGCAACGGAGAGCCAGCTCGGCCGGTCTGCAGTCTCTTTCGCTTGGATGGCGATGGGAAGAGAGAAACCTCGGGAACCTTTTCCACAAGATGCAGACAAGAGTCGATGGAGACGAGCGAATTCATGTGTGCAGCAAGTGAGGTCGAGGAGAGGGACGTAAAAAAGAGCGCTTGTTCGAGCGGGGGGGACGTCAGCAATGGAGGACTGAGAGGTAGGACAGATGCGTGCGTGTCTGAAGATCGCCGGGAGGGTGTCTGTTTGCGTGGCGTTCGGGAATGACGGCGTTGAGGCGCCTTTGTAAAGATGTCAAAGTGTGTCTCGTCGACGTTGTCTGTAAGCCCGTTTACTCCATGTGCTCCTGTGGGCGAGCCTTTGGGTTCCGTGGCAAACGGAGTCATTCTGCGTAGCTTTCTAAGTCTTGTGGCATAGGTAGTGGGAGGCGACGCGCGATGCTCTTGATGACAGTCCTGCTTTGAGAAAGCCGCGGAGTTACCCATCTGCTCATCGATCTGGACATCGACCTGGACACTGGGTAGCCCACTCTCCATAGCGCCAACGTTGGACCTATCATCAACGGAGCATCGTGCATTGCGAAGACGGCTCCCACCAGCTAGCGAATTTTCATTCAAGCTGCTGACACGGCGCACCTGGCTCGTGGAGTTGCTATAAGCGAGCTCGTCGTCGGACTCGACAACTTTGTAGTCCTTGCGTACGCTAGGTTTATGCCCACTGAGTTTCAGAATGTCAAACATGCTGCGCCGGAATGGCTTCGGGGAATTGACATCCCGCGCCCGACGATGTCCAGAGCGGTGTCCTCGGATAGGTTCCACTGACGACGGCAAAAGACGTATCGTAGGAAAAGAAACATTGTTTGATGGGGTCGGGGACTGTCTCATAGTCGTCGTGCTGGGTGGCGCATGAAACGGGTCTCTTTGTGTAACCACCGTGAATCTCTCGCCGTCACTCGAGGGAATGATGCAAGTGATGTCGGAGGGCCGCCGCATGAGAGTTGGTTGGGATGGGTGTCTTGAATCACGAAGTGAAGATTTGTTAGCGGCGAGAAGGGATGCTCGTTCTGTGCTTGGATCCTCATGAACAATGAAGCGATCCTCGACGTTGTTTTCTGGTGGAGCGTACGGAGGACCAAGCATAAGAGGTGAAGCATGACACAGACGGCGTCGCCATTTGAGTAAGATTACGGCGGCAATGGCACCAAGGACGACGCCAAGTGCAACGAACAGAGGGATTAGATAGAGTATATTGACCTGACGACGGTAGGGAAGCTTTGATAAGATGGCTTGGGTTGGTGTTGTCATTGGGGGTAACGCAGTAATTTGGACCAAAGAAGCAGTAAGAGTGCCGCCTGATGGAACGTCGCTCGCAGCGTCAGCATCCACGCCTGTGTTTGCGTCCGAGGTAGCCGCGCGCAGAGCGATCAAGGTTGGCGTCATGTCCGTCATAGGAGATGCCCACCAGTTATCAGATAAACTCCTTGCTACTGATGGAGCTGCTTGAATGATTCTGTACCGGTTGACAACACCTAGATAGTGGACTAGGTAACGAGATTTGAGCGAAGTAGATCTCGTACCAGGAGGCTGTATATACATGCTCTCCGGGTGAAGTCCGCTATTGTGGATGACAGTCGGGAGCGAGCACAATAAAACTTTACTCGCTTAGAGCAGAAAAGTCTTCTTCCTGCTTCTCCAATGAAACGCCAGCAGCGATGAATGTAGAGCAACGAATGAGATGGGATGATGGGTAATACGATGTGCCAGAAACGCCTGATCGTTTCGTCTTTCTCCAGAACGTAGTCGGACGAACTGCCAAGGCATGTCAATTTGAAGGTGTGGATGAAGAGAACTTGAAAACGCGCCTGCTAGGGTGGTGTATCCTAACTCTGAACAGAAGCAGGCTGTTAGAGTAGAGCAGTGCGTCCTCCTTGGAGATGAGAGAAACGCCGGGTCCAACTAGAGACTTTGACGAGTGAAGGCCGTCTTCGTCTGGGACCACCGTGTTCTCGAGATATCACAGGCAGTGTCAGGTCATTTTGGCTTTGACTCTAGGCGAATTTGAAACCTGTCTAGAAAGCAGAAGTAGAATGGGGAAAACTGTTAAGTATGGTCAGATCTGACATGGTGGGAGAGACCGTGAAAGACGTATGTTTGCTTTTGGAACCTTACGGTCTACCAAATTTCGAAAACTCCAGTAGTCGTGACACACCGAAAACTTCGTGGGATACGTCGAATCTTATCCTTTTGCCTCATCCCAATTCCGAGATGGAGCAGACGAAGCTCACGTACTTTGGTGATGAAACAATCCCAATGAGACGTGCAGCATGCAGTTAGTACTTCCCATGTCGACTGTGCCACCAAAGCCATCGTTGAGATTGCAGACCACCTCGCGATACAGCTGAGAGACTTATCTAGTGTGTACGCTAGGGCCATCAATATCATTGATCGTGGGAACACCGTTGCTTATCTGCCAATCATAAAGTTTGTCGTTCCTTATCACCGTTCCCTCAGATGCATCGAGTATTCTACATTCCAGAGGTCCTTCTTAATATCTTCGGTCATTGCTCTGATTCTGCTGGAAGGGACAATTATAAACCGGATCTGGCTGTGCTAGCCAGGACATGTAAAACATTCAAAGAACCTGCTCTGGATGTGCTCTGGAAGGACTTACCTGGCCTTTCTCCTCTGGTGCGGTGTCTCCCTGAAGTGTGTCACTTGCTTGATGCTGCGGAAGCACAACCAAGGAGACGCTTCCTGGAAAATGTATGTACCAGTTTTCATTGTGAGAATGGACAGAGTCGCTCACTTTGGCTTTTGGCTTTTCAGCGGCGCTACTACGAGTTTAGCAGACCGCTGAGTGAACTGGAGTGGAGCACTCTCCGGGGATATACCCACCGTGTCTGGTTCATACATGATCCCAAAAAGAGCGGCGGCGTTCTCTATGAGAGTGCTATAAAGTTGATATTTAACGAGGCACCCTTTGTTGATCCACTTTTCCCAAAATTACGATCACTGCATTGGCAAGACATGGTGTCACTCCCATTGCTGCATGCCGCCGTCCCGTCGTTAACCTCGTTCAATCTCTACCTCAGGTCATACTTATCAGATCTACCCATACTTGATGCCTTTGGGGATCGCTGCCCACATATAGAGAAACTTAGTGTTCATGGCAGCTTCCCTGGTCTAGATGGTTCAGCAATCTCCCATCAAATCTGTCGCTGGAAGTATCTCCGATTGGTGGATTGTGGGTGTATGGTCTTGAATATGGATGCGATTTTGCATCTCTCCTCCTTATCAATCCTGAAATTGCTGGCATTTTCAGTGGAGACCAATACAATCGAGGATATCTCAAGTCTGCGCTCTACGCTGGTCTTTTCTAACTTGGTTGATTTGGCCATCAACTACAATTCCTGGGAACACGTTACCCCACTACTTTCTCACATACAACTTCCTGCGATCCAAAGTATCGACTTCCGTTTTTCAAACGCTGCTACGAGACAAGTTGTTCGGATGTGCTGGGCCGCTATTCAAAAAGTGTGTCCATCCAATTCCCTCATCCACTTGAAGCTCTCTGATTGTCAAACTGGCAGGAGAGGTCCGGCCCTCAACCATAACGACCATCCTCCATGGGTCACATTGGAGGATCTCCGTCCTTGTACAGCGTTCAGGGGTCTCTGCAAGTTATATGTCAACTTCTACCGACCTATGAAGCTAACAGGCAGTGACCTCCTCGAACTTGTGTCACCTCAACCCCACATGGGGTTGGAGAATTAGCCATGGTCCGGGTTTTGGAATCACACTTAGTGGACTGGTGCAGCTACTGCGACATCGACCCTCTCTGAACACTCTGTGTGTCACCATCGATACAATGACATTTGCTGAAATTCCGGAGGGATTGGATATCTGTGTTCCGCCCAGAAAGCTGACTTTGAACATTTTGAACTCATACATCGAACCCGAGTTTGTTCCGGGTTTGGTGTCGGTGTTTGCAGCTCTCAGAGTGGACCCATCGGTACTCAGGGTGTGTAATGTGTGGGATGTAGGTGGAGAGACAGCTATACCTCTATGGGAGAGTGTCCGGCATCAGCTGGAGGCGGTTCTTGATGGGCTACCATCTGAAATGTGATGCACAATCTGAGTCGTTAGTATTTTTCTTATCGACTTTATTTTCTTGCCCTGATTTCTAGGTCGGTTGCTGTTGGAGATCTATGCGTTTCGTACTTTGTTGGGCAAAGGAGAAAGGTCGGGAGCGCAATGGTATGGTAGATACATAGGAGTAGGTACTAGGAAATGGGATGGGTGAAAAGCCGCAGGCTTACTCCGGTCCGAAACTGCACCTGGGTGAGAGCGAGCTGTGTCCCTAGTCTGTTAGGAGCACGCGACGCATCAGATGAGTGATACCCGGGTGTTAGGAGCGTGGCTCACCCGTTGTTACGATGTTGGAGGGAGTGTGTAGTTGCGTAAATTCGCGGATAGGGTTGCATTGTGTTGAAGGTATGGGGCGAGTATGAGGGCATGGTGTCTGATGTAGAGTGAGAAGGCAGAGTCACTGGCCCAGCGACCTATTTGGCGTACGGTGTCGAATGAATTGCCGAGGAGTAGGTAGTAGAGGGCTCCTCCTACGCGCAGACTGTGCCCTTTTAGTTCTGACATCTCCGGGTAGGAGCGTTTGATTTCTTCGATGCGCGCGATGACTTCTTTTTTGGAAAGAGGGCGCTTGCCTCGTGATGGATGTACCCATGCGAATAAGTGGTCGTTGGGTTCGATTTGATTGACACGGAAGTGGTTGTCGATCGCGGCGCGAGGGTCTGTAAGGGGGGTGGCTTCGTGTGGAGCGCAGTGTGCATCTTCGCCGTTTGGTTTGGTTTTGGTTCTCGGGAAGTGGAATTTCATCACTGGTAGATTTTGGTGGTTATGGGTGAGCGAGAAATCGGCTTTGGTGATATATTTGGAAGAGTCAAACCTGGTTATTGAAGGTACGGTGAATTCTCCCAGTCTCGCGATACAGAAGAAGGTACAAGCGATGCACGCAAAGATTGCGGCATCCCGGTGGTTTGTTGTGTCCATGGATTGGCGAATTTTTTCTAAGAAATCGATGGTGAATGGTGGGCGTCTTGGTTGCTTGGATGATGAGGGAGTAAGGCGATTGGCTCCCTCAAGCAAGGCTTTGAACTCGGGGCCATCTGCGGACCATTGTAGTCCGTGTATAATGTGCCAGGCACGGACGGCTGCAAGGTAGTTTGATATGGTGGAACCCGAATTTGCTCCTGCGCAGCTTGCGAGGAAGGCGGCTAATAGCGTGGGGGATACGGGTGCGCGTCGATTGTCCGGGATGTTGTGAACGTCACAGTATACGTGAAAAACTAATAGTCCAGTTCCGTACATTTCCTTGGTGGATTCTGCCCAAGATGCGCCAATGACAGATAGAATGCGGTCTATTTCGTCATTGTTGATTTCGCTGTTGAAAAGGGCTTTGGCTGTGACGGCGCGTGGGGAAGATTCGGCAGGTAGCCACATGATGAGGCGGTGTCACGAGAGGCAGTGGGGACGAAGGGGGTTGGGGGTTGGGGTTAGGTTTGGTTTGTATGGGCGGGGTTTAGGACTCGGTGAGGGCGTGAGTTGTGTCGTGAGAGGGGTATTAAAGTGAGTGGACAGCGCCGGATGTGGTAGTTGTCGCTTTGTGGAAGTTTTTCTTTGAGAAGGGGAATTTCTGGTTGGGCAGTGATTTTTGGGCTTGGGGTGGGGGGTCCGTGGTGTTCTCGGGCGAGTACTTCTCTGTAGTGAAGTGGGGCGTCAAAATCGACGACAAGGTGATTGAGGAGTGGAGGGATGGGGATAGGAGGGAGGAGTAAGTGTGGTGGACCGAGGGCGCCTCGAGAGGGGAGGTCTGCGGGGTTTGAGCCACTTGTAACGTAGCGGTTAATGATGCTGTTGATAGGGAAGGATGGGTCGGTGAGGTAGTTGTGGATGCGGCGGAATATGATGTTGATTTCGCAGTTGCGATGACGTCCGATCTTCCAACTTTCAATGACGCTGGTGTTATCGCCGTGTACGATAATGTTCGGTGGAGGATTGGGGGTGCTGGCGATGGTGCAGATGAGGAATTCGAATCCGATTGCTTCGGCCCAGGCGATGTCACGCTGGCCTCCGTTGGTTTGCCAGTCTGGGATGAGGCGCCAAGCTCTCCAGTGGGTGCCGATGATGATGCCGATGCCGATGCGAGAGCTAGCATCTGAGAAGGCTTGTAAGTTGACGTGAGGGGGGGGAATGGTGATCGGGCATTGTACGCGGTTGGATTTTATGGTGGATAACCACCACTCTAGTTCCGATGCTATGCCTTTATCCGGACGGTGTGGAAGGAATGGTTTTTTGGCGCAGACTGCTAACATGCGTTCTAAGCCCGTTAGGTATGCCCTCCCCATAGGGATGATGGATGTAGTATGTAGTAATTTGCCGTAAAGTTTCTGGACGTCGTCAAGGCGGTGTGTTTGCCTCGCGTTCCAGTCATGTATGGCAGACGCATATTTCTCAGCTTTATCTGAGCTTAGGAACACGATGCGCTTCTCTAGATCCCACATGAAGCCGATGTACTTCGTGGTGGTGTGAAACGGTTGGTCTTTGGAGGTTTCCCAGGGGATGCCGAGTTGGTGTGATAGCGCATCAATGTCAGACATGTCGTATGAGAATTTCCGGTCGTGTTCTGAGCGTGTGGAGGTTTGTGAGAGGTCTTTGATGGGGAAAGAGCATGGTTCGTTGAACTCTTCGTGCATCCCGTTCGCAAGTAATCGGCCTTGGTACCAGGTCCGACTTCCTTCTTTCCGCTTGTTTGTTGCCGATATGTCGTTGGCCCACGATGCTCGGAGTTGGTTGTATGTTTCTAACTCGGTTCGTGGGATGCGAAAGAATATGTGGTCGTCGACCCATTTGTCGAGTGGGCCAATTCCATGGAAGCAAAATAGGTGCATTGCTGCATCGGCGAGGTGGCCGTAGCTACCAGCGGATGGGGTAGCTCCGAATGCTGTGCATGTGTCTATGCAGCCGTGCGTTGGGGATGTGCGGACGATGGCAGCTGGCCATTGATGGTGGTGCAAGGGTATGGTTCGGTACGCTTCGGCGACGTCACGGGTGGCGACTTCAGATCCTGGTGGGAGGCGGGCGATTAGTAGGTAAACGATGGAGAAAGTTCCCCATGATGCAGGGAAATTGTCAGAATCAATGTGTGAATTAATGGAAGGGAGGGGGTAGGTTGCGGAAGGGGAGTTTGGAAAAGAAAAATTCTGTACTAAGCGGTATTTGCCCGGTTTCCCGGCTTTGGGTATGATGGATAGGGGGGAAGTCTGGTAAGGTCCAAGTAATTGTTCTATAATGTGTAAGGGATAGGGTCCGATGTATCTACCTTTGCGTATCTCTTTACATATTATGTCGTTCAACTGCTCATGGTACGTGCTTGCAGAGAGGGAATTAGGTGGGGCTTGGGTGTACGGGATTAGGGGAAAATCAACAACGAAACCATTACGAAGGCCCTCCGGTATATCGCTATATTCAGATAGGATGTTGGCTTCTTGGAGCATGCGGTGCCATATTTCAGGGTTATATGGCGTTCGCGCTCGGCCTCGTCTGAGCTCGAGGGCAAGCATAAGCTTCGTGATTTGTTGCTCCGCATCCTGAGCAAGCATGGAGGAAACACTTGGGGTTCCGGCATCCTTCACGTCGTTGCCATTTGGTGCACATGCGCTCGTTGGTGCTCTTTGTGAAGAGTTTGCGGTTGACCCGCTTGGAAAAGACTTCGTGTTTTCCATCCCACGTCTTTTCTCGATCACATTCCGCAACGGGCACGTTGTGGTAGTCAGTTCCGAGGCATACTGCACAGGGGTGGAGGGGATCGGCTGGGGTGGGTGCAGTGGATGATGAGGGGTTGGGATTGGGGCGAAAGGAGCGTTGTCGCTTGTTGTTTGGGTCGTCGATGGGAGGGGAGGAATGGTGTTTCGACGTGGGAGGGATGCGGTCGAGCGCAGGGTGGGAGTTACGGTGCGATGCCGTGTTGGACGTTTGCTGCGATAATAAAGCAGCAGCGGTCTGGGGGTGTGAATGGTGGGTTTTTTGGCGTTGGTGCCGTGGATGAGGGCGTGGGGGCCAGTGGTGGTTGTTTGTTAGCCGATGCGTGGGGGCACCGGGCGAAGTGTGGATTGAGGAGTTGTACGCCACGTTGGGGTGGTGTGAAAATGGAAATTGTGGTTTGCGATGGGGCGTATGTACCGAGAGAGGGTGTGAGACGGGGAATGAAGAGAGGGTGCTTATGTAACGTCCCAGGAAGCGTACTGGGTGCAGCCACTCTTCCAAGGTGCGCAGACAGCGAAGAGGGAAAGGATAGAGCGATGAGACTCACTCTGTACTAGCAGAGGTTTGG